>JBBPBX010007919.1:31287-50642 GCA_038048925.1 Garcialebias charrua | reverse complement strand
GCTTCATACCATCAAAACATTTAGCATCATCACACCTGGGCGTTCACATAGCTGCCCAATACACGTCTCTCTGGTTCCTGTGAGACTTTGAACCTTTGCTCAAGACTCATCTGTTTTCCTTGGCATTTGATCCACGCAGAGTCTGAGAACAAATTTTGACCATATTTTATTGTTGATGTGTGTTGTATTATTGTTAACTTTATTATGTTTCAGTGGCACTAGATGCATTTTACTCTTTTATTTTTATTTTTAATCTGTCTTAACTGAAAAGCACTGCTGATCTGTTTCTTGTTGCTGTGTTCATTCGTGACCATCTGCTCATACAGACTCATGTTCGTGCTGCTGTTTGTACTGATGTTTTTCTATTACATTAGTGCTTAGTGTATTTTTAGTTGATGTTTTTCTTAGTTCATATCTTAGATCTTATTACTGTTTTTCTTTTACTTTTTATTGTTGGATGTAACTGGGACCCCGTATTTTCCGGTGTATAGGTCGCACCTTTTTATGTTTTTTTCAAGGCCTGCGACCTATACTCAGGTGCGACCTATATATGGCTTGTTATCACTTTCGGTGAAACAAATTTTTAAATCCAGCTCATTTCACAATTACGTTCATTTATTAAGGAAAAGTTCAGCTCAGACATATATTTGCTATAATTTTTATCAAACAAATAATTGTTTTTAAGTGTTAATCTTCTTAAAAGCCTTGCTGTGCGCTCCTGTGGCAGACATTTGCAGCAGAGCTAAACGTAGGTGCGACCTATACACCAGTGCGACCTATCTAGGGATTTTTCCAATCTATTGGTGATAATTGGACAATGCGACCTATACACAGGTGCGACCTATACACCAGAAAATACTGTACATAATCTCATTTCATCACATGTGCCACATGCGGTGCAAATGACAATAAAGATTCTCTGACCCTGACTCTGACTTTGGTCAGCTTTTGTTGTTTTTATGTGCTATATAAATAAATTGGCAAATCTGACTAATGAAATTACCGAACAGTTCACTGGTCTGAGAAAAAAATATTTACTGTACGTATTTGTGTATGTTACAGGTACATATTTAATAATTTAAAAAAATACATTTATACAGTATATGTGCAATTTTATGATTTGCGCGGCTTTTATTTGGGTGCTCTCAATAGTCCGGTAATTACGGTACATTTTTATACTTCTGGTTTCAGGCCATCATGGCTGTTGCTTGAGGTTAAGAAGTAAAGCATTACTGCCAGGAAAATAAATCTCAAATGTAGTTTACATACACATATTATCAGAGTTTTAATACACGTTAAGTTTGAAGTCAACTAGAACCTGTGTTTTCTAAGACATCAGTTTAATTCCAAATAAGACAGGGAATTTATCCAGCATGACTCAGAGCTTTTAGGAGCCGAGAAAACTGTGCTGCTTCAACAATTCATCCCATGTCACCGAGTCTATTGTTATAAATGTATGATTTATGTTTTTCTGTGCACAGTTATGCAAGAATAGAATATTCCATCTTAAATTCAGTCCTTAGGTTATTGGTTAGTGGCTCACTTTAATGCCAGGGGTGTCTTGGCACCAGTGTGGCAATACTTCTGTAGCTGGATAATTCCTAACTTCATTACATTCGTCTTTTTAGAGGAGTGTAATAAAAGAAGGATTTAATGCTACATATAATAGCATTAGTGCACCTCTCAGTGGCAGCTACTTTTTAAATCACTGAATGAGCCGAGTTTCATTTGAATATGCAGATCTTGTTGTTAAACACAAGTTAAAAACAAAGACTCAAATAAATGTTTTCAAAAGAACTGATTATTAATAAATGTTGCCTTTCAGAGATTTAATTATGTTTGGAAATATAGTCACATGAGCTGACTGGGTGCCAGAAAATGTGTTTAGAGGTCAAAGATCTCTTTTATTTTCTTTTAAATGTTTAAAGTAAGCATAACATTTGCATAAATCCTTAAAAAGCGTGAGCACAGAAGAGTTATTTAGGCGTCCGCTATGTCTGGCTAAGTAATCAAATTAAACAATGATTGTGTGTCAACCTTGAAGAAGAGGTCACGTTTCTTTGGGTTGTATTTTTCCAGAGAAGCCAATGGATTTTCTCGAGTCATCACCGGCTGGTTGAAGTTCGTCGCCTCGCAGCCGTTGTTTAGCTGTCATGAACATGACTGCCTCATGGTGCCAAGCAGCAAATAAAGCATTAAAATCAAATGTTAACAGCCTGAGTGGCCTGTGGATGTCTTTTAGTGTCATTTTTATAAGAAACACTAAATACGTTTGCTGTATTTGACACAAAGAAGAGATTTAGGATAATTGAATGCCTCTCGTGGTTCTTAAAATACTTAATTATGTTTTACTGTAGATACTGTAAACATATATTTCCTCCAAATCTCAGTCTTGCTCTCAGGTTTGGGTTCTTAATTTGAATTTGAACGACTGACACAAATTAAACACCTCCTCTGAATTTATGGTCCCAGTTAAGTCAAACAAACTAGTGACAAGATAATTTTTTTTAAATCACCGGTGACGGTAATTTTAAAAGCTTTCTGAGACAGCTTCATTACCACAAGAGGACTTTGAGTGTTGCTTATAGAATAGCTTTAAATAAACCAATAAACACAAAATGACTTAGAAGTATTTTCAGACATTTCCCAATTAGTGTAAGGAATATTGTAAGGGATGCTGTTTTCTATCCAAAGTATATAAAGCTGCAGACAAAAGTAAAATGTATTTAATATAAGTCCACATTTGCTTTACATGTGCTTTGTAGATATCATAGCACCAATAAAAATACCTTCTAAACAGATACAAACATCTTTATACTGAATGATCAATTTTATTAGCTCAGGAATAACAGACTGAGAGGAACATAAATCAGCTAATTTATGAGATGTCATAATTAAATTTCCACACAAATAATGAAGTTTGAAACCTTAAACAATGTTTTTCTGCCTCCTCTCTTGTTTTCTTTCTTTCTGCTTTGTTGAGTCATTTTATCACTTCTTCAACAAGGGCTTTCCCAAATAAAAACATACAGATACACTTCAGAGATTAATAAAAACTTAGGTAAGGCATGGTTTTATTGCGGATGTTCTGATGCAGCTTGGTCAGCAGTTTTTTGTAATGATGGTTTGAGAACACTAGCTGGATGAACATGCTGCATCGAAGTAATGAGTAATAATTGTAAAAAGTTATGTAACCATACAATTATAGTTATAAACGTCTAAAAAGCTGTTATAGTGCTAATAAAAAATATTAATTTGTGGTTCCTGTCACAAGAACAGAATACCCAGAGTGAAATGACTGAATATGAACAACTCAACAACAAGAAGGCAAGTTCAGTAATTTTATTTACAGTGAATTATTTCACAGGTAATGTCTGGAACCCTGGGGAGCAAGGAGAAGGGTCAGCTCTGATGTACTGCAGGAATGGATTCATTACATTGTCCCTGGTTCTTACTAGTTGGAGAATGATTGTTGGAGGAGGACTGGTCTCTGGTGGGCGTGTGGTTGGAAGGTGAGGAAAACAGTTGAGGAGCCCACAAGGAAATGTCCAGAGTTTCACAGAGGGTGCCTGCCAGGAACAGGTAAGACTCTGGGGGTACACCAGAAACAGCAAAGACACAGAGTAATCTCAAGTCAAGAGAATATTAAATGGATAGCAGCACGAATAGGTAATGCTCCAGCGTCGAAGAGAAGTCATCAGATGCCTTATACGCTTGGTGCCTCATCAGGGAGATCGTTCGCGAGTGTGGTAGTTTGGCGCCATCTGTTGACCTCAGGACAGAAGTGAACCGGAACTCCCACAGTTTCGTTCTTTATAGTTTATGTTTTCACATACACTGAGCCCTTATTATTACTTTGTTCTCATCCCTTTGATAAAGAGATTAATCTGAATGAGTCTTTTGGGAGAGGGGAGTAGCGGGGGATTGGAGGGGCTCAGATTGGCTAGGAAGTAAGAAAAGGGGTCTTTGAGGAAAATAGGTTGGGAACTACTGGTCTAATACCTAAAGGTGCTACAAAATAGTCACATGTTGTGTTGGCAATGAAAAAAAAAAACAACTGTTAAAGTGAAATTACATGACTTCACAAACCCATAATACACATAACTGCAGTGTGTTGGTCTTCTGTTCATGACACCAACCAGAAGTGCTCACGCACATGTTCTGCAGGCTAAATGTGTGTGTTGTCTCTGCAGACAGGGCCTGCCACCCACTCCCCTGACACTCGGGTGAGATATGAAGAGAGACAGAGGGCGGCAGGGGAAATATTAATGTGTTGACATGCTGAAACACTCACGCACACTGACACACACACTCTTCCTCTCTTCCACCATCTGCCTGTCTTTCTGCCTTGCTCCTCTATCAGGAGAGACCTTTAACCGCATTGCATTAGATGGCTTTTAATCTTTATCTGGATATGTGTGTGTCAGGAGAGCTCGTTAGATTTCTCTGCAGGTTGGTGCACATGATGAGAGTTTAAACACCTTTGCTCAGCAGTACTTCGTCATTAATGGGGAATTCAGAAACCATATCAACTGTTTTGAGTTCAACTCTGGATGACCTGAGCAGTAAATGGAGAAAATTAAAATGGACTCTCTGAATAACATGTCTTTATTAAAGCATTTTTCTGATTATTGTGTGAGCTGATTCAGTGTTCACAGTTTTGTTTTCCTGTTTATAATTTCTTCCGAACATTTTTTTTTTTTTTTGCAGTCAGACGACTTTTGCAAACATGGCACTTTTTCATTCAGCTCAATTGTGAATAGTGTGCTGCGACTTTTTATTTTACCTTTTACACTTTTTTTATTTAACTTTATTTCAAAATATCTTCCTAATAGATCAACATTGTGATGTCTTCAAGAACAATGTTCTGCATGCATCCTCTATTTTTGTCTTTTTATGCTACTTTTAGCTTTTAGCTAGTGTCATGCTAATTTTAGATTTTAGTTATGGTTTGCTAATTGAAGTTTTTAGCTCCAGTTTATTTTTTAGCTTTAAAAAAAAATTGTGCATTTATATTTTGGCTTTTAGATGTGTTTTACTATATTACTGTAGTTACTGTTTGTTAGTTCTTGCTTTTAGCTACAATTTTGATCATTTTTGTTCTTTTGTTTTGTTAGCTACCGTAAATATCTCAATAACCTCTGGATGTATTTTATGGTGCGGCCCTGCAGCTGGTTCCCAGACGCTTCCCACCTGATGAGAACAGAGGAGCCTCACTTATAGACTAACAAAGACTTTGACAGGTCCCTGTTATCCTATGTTATGTTTTAGTTTGTAGCAGGTCGCTTTTCTAAATGAGCCCTCGAGGCTCAATGAGATTTACCTGACTAAATAAAATAAAGGTTGAATGAATGTTATCAATGTGTGAAGTGTGGTTTTTGTCAATTTACATACAGTAGGATGTGTGTGTGTTTTCTGTAAGCTCTGCTTTCACACACTGAACTTTGAATGGGTCACAGGCACGTGTTATCCCAAGTATGTGTGTGTGTTAGCTTCCAATTTACCTAGTTTGGTGTGCACCAGTGGCCCAGCCTGCTTATAACTTCTCTCTCCCTCTCACAGTCTCCTCATCGAATTGAGAAAGCTCAGCGGATGATGAGCGAAACGTCTTGTTGCTACAAATAAAGTCCAGTTGTTCTGTATTGAACGCCTTTTTTGATTTTTGTTCTTAGCTTAAGTTTTTGCTTATTTCAGATTTTGGGTAATTTTTGCTTCTAGTGGCAGTTTTACCTAATTTTACATTTTAAAGAGAGTTTTCACTAATATCAGCTTTTAGCCATGTTTTCTTTTTTAATCACATTTGCTTTTAGCTGCCATTAGTCTTATTTTAGCTACTGTTCTGTTTGTTGTTTAGTGGAGCAGTCATTCAGCAGTCATGTTACATTTTAGCAGAAAATGCTATTTCTTTAGTTAATTTGGGGGTTGAGTTTAACTGATCTTCATGCAGAAAGTAGCATTAAGGCTCTTCCATGTTCTATTTTCAGAGTGTGGTATGTTTGTTAGTGAGGTTTATCATAGCACAAACAGACATATAAAGTCCTTACGATACTTTTGGAGTTCAGCATGAGAAGAATCTCTGACTTGTAGTTCTGCAGATCAAAGTCAAAGTCAAAGTCAACTTTATTGTCAAAACTGCAATATGTACAGGACATACACAGGATTGAAATTGCGTTTCTCTCAGTCCCTCGGTGCAACAGTA
This sequence comes from Garcialebias charrua, assembly GCA_038048925.1. Lineage (NCBI taxonomy): Eukaryota > Metazoa > Chordata > Actinopteri > Cyprinodontiformes > Rivulidae > Garcialebias > Garcialebias charrua. The sequence goes on along the minus strand of JBBPBX010007919.1, from coordinate 44,443 downwards.
ACCATTTAAACACTAAAACACTGAAACATTTAATAAACATAAGCATAAAATAGTAAAAGTGTAACACTGTCCTGAGTTTTTGCATAGTAGTATAAAAGTATGAAAATTTACACCAACACTAAAACACTAAACATTTAATGAACATAAGCATAAAATGAAATAATAAAAGTGTAATACTGTCCTGAGTTTTTGCATAGTAGTATAAAAAGTATATCTATAAAATAAACTGAAGGTTCTAGCATTGACATTTGCAAAGAGTGGCAAAGCAGCATATGAGTTAATGTACACAGTATATGTATGAGGTAGTTGATGTTGGTATAGAGGCAAAGTGGCATATGCAGTAAGGCACATTGGGCATCCTTAATAATAATAATAATAATTAATTCAATTTATAACGCACTTTTCATTACTGAAAATCTCAAAGTGCTACACATATATTGAATGCTACACACATTCATAAACCGGTGGCGGCAGACTACCATGCAAGGTGCTTTCCAGTCCTACCGGGAGCAACTCAGGGTTAAGTGTCTTGCCCAAGGACACAACGACACATGGTGCGGGTCCCGGGAGTCGAACCGCCAACTTTCCGATCGGGAGACGACTGCCATTACCACTACACCACGGCCGCCCATAAGGCTAGTCAGAGAATACTGTATATGTATCAGCAGTAGTGTAGATATAAAAGTAGTGTAAATGTAAACAGTAGTAATAAATGTAAACAGTAGTAATAAATGTAAACAGTGAATGTAAACAGTAGTATGACTATAGGCAGTGATGTAATACAGACATTAGTGCAAATATGAGAAGTAGTGCAAACTGAATGAGCACATGACCGAGAGTTTAGTGAATAACCCGTTTGATGACACAGAGTCCAGTGTTAAAATCAGATGATGGTCAAACAGCAGGTTCTGTTGTTGAAGAAAAAACACATTTTAGGAGGAATATTTAGTTTGGAGACTAAATTTTGTTAAGTTTTATTAATGTTTCAACACAAAAAATATTAAGCTCTGCAATATAAAGTGTCATATTTTTAAATAATCTATGGAGAAAAGCACAAAATTAACCCACAGAATGTAACACCACAACCTGAGCTCACATTTTAAACTTTAAAATACATATATTTTTGAGCCACATCACATCTGTCCACACGAGTTGTTTACAGCCAGCTGAGTGTGAGCGGCCGTGGAGCAGGATGTATGGCCGGGAGGTAAAGCTCCTGCGACAGCTCCATCAGGGGTGGCACAACTGTCATCACGAGGAGTCCAACAGCAGACCTCTGAATGCTTGAGCTGCTGCAGCCAAACTGTCAGCCATTTTATGCCCTGTTAGTTCACGCTTATTCACCTGACTCTCAAAGAGGCTGACTGGTCATTTTTTAAAGTTTGGTCATTAAAAAAAAGATCCCTTTTTGATTTTCTGCAGGTCAAGTGCAATTAAGTTCCTTGTCGAGTAACAAATTTGCTCTAAAGCAGAATATACATGTACAGTATGTATGGCTGCTTTGTTTCTGAGGAGTGTGTCTGTCTCCCCGGACCTTTGATGCACAAAGGTCACACAATGAGAGGCAACCTCCCTGCATATCCTGACTGAATACATTGTCAATAACATTGCTGTCCCCACTGCTTATTTAAACCTAGTTTAACCCGTGTGCATAAAGCCTAGCCTATATCAGTTGATGCCTGTTAGCAAAAATGTATTCTCACCCACTGGATGAGTTTTAATGGGTTTCTCGGTTGATTATCAATGGATGATCTATATTTTATTAATCAGTTAACTTTACAAATATTCAGCTAAAATCTTTAAAGTATTTGGACATAAAATGTCTAAAATCAATAATTTTTTTAACAGTTGTCTGGAATTGCCAGGATGTTTGTGTGTATATACATATATATATATATATATATATATATACAGGTAGTCCCCTTGCGAACGAGTTCCGTTCCTACGTCCGTTCGTAACTCGAAACCGCCGTAAGTCGAAAAACACATACACACTGGCCGCCACTGGCCGCCCCATACACGTACGTGTACGGTACTGTATAGTTACCAAGCACTTCGCCTATCCTAACACAGTACCCTACGTAATTATCAAAAAACACATACAGTACATTTGGAGCCATAATGAAGGAAAAAAATAGTTAATTTCTTACTGGTAGCTGGTCAATTCTTCCTCCGTCTGTTAGCATGTTAGCTTGTTGCATGACCGAGCTCTGCAGCTTCCTGCTGCTTCACGCGGTCCAAATTGTTTACAGTAAGGCCTGTTAGCATGTTAGCTCCATACATTTGGAGCCATAATGAAGGGGAAAAGAGTTAATAACTTACTGGGAGCTTGTGAAGCCGTTCCTCTGCATTTTAGCATGTTAGCTCGGAGTCCCACGAACATCCGAGGCCAACAAACCGTTCCTCCGCGTTTTAGGTTAGCTTGGTGTCCCGGCAACATCCGAGGCCGCAAGTCCGTTCCTCCGCCTGAAACGTCCACAGAGTTCACCGAGCGTTTCCAGCTCATGTATCCGAGCGAGGCAACCTCTGATCGGACACACGGTCCGTCCAAAGCCGACTGTCGAGACCGGAGCTAACCGAAGCTACCCGAAAACTGCCGGACACTGCCGAAAATTGCAGGAAACAACGTAAATCGGCTTCTAAATAATAATATTAATAATAATAATAATACTTTATTTATAAACCCATTTAAAACAACCACAGCTGCAACAAAGTGCTGTACACATAAAATCAAGAACATTTAAACACATAAAATAAGATTTAAAAAAAAAATCTTTTTTTAATGAGATAAGTGACGTAACCCCGAAACGTCATATGTTGAGGCCGCCATAAGTCGAGGACTACCTGTATACAGTATATTTTTTTTTTTTTCAACCATTAACTAAAAAAAATTATATTTTTAACTTCTTGTGCTTCTTAACCATAAACTGCAACTTTCAGCTATTTTTGGTGGCAGCTTGAATGATACCATTTCAAAAAAGCAAATGTGCTTTTGCAAATGTGCAGACAGTCAAATGGCATAAGATTACTCTGGGGAAAAAAAACAGCTAACAGGGGAAATACTGAAAGGAAATAAAACCACAATTTATATTTATGTTTTTAAACAGTGAAGTAATTGTTACATTTTCTAATCTAACACCAGGGATTTTAGCTTTTACCAGGTATTTGTGCTTTTATCATTTTTCCCATTAATAAATGTTCTAAAATACTTTCAGAACCACCAAAATCTCCAAACAAAGCTTGCTGTTTCTGATTGCACAATGGGTGAAATTCAAATTGCTTTTGTGATCAAATAAAACTCATTTAGGACTCTGCAATAAAAATTCAGTGTGGTCTGCCTAAATAACATTTTTTAAAGCAAAGAACAAGATTTCATATATTTAAATTCTCTTTTAGTGACAAACATGATAGTTTCCTGCTCATACCATACTGTCTTTTCAGGCCTATATACCTCTCCATGGACTGGTGGCTTCTCTGGAGCAGAGATAAACTGTGAGCCAGACTGGGAATTACCTTAAATAAAATAAAATAAATTAAAAAGAGCTGTGCCACTTAGAACGAACTATAATAAATTTGGAAAAGGCTGTGCTTCCTTAAATGAAACACCATATATATTTATTTATTTATTCCTTCTTGCTCTCAGTGAAGGACAGTTTTTCTCCTCCCACTCCTTCCCCTGTTTCTGTGAAGCTTTTGGAGCCTCTCTTTACACAGCTTCCTAATTGTAAATCATGGATTTGGTCAGCTGGTCTCTTAACACAACTGATCAAATTTCTCAACGAGGAGACAGGGTAAAGGAGAGCCCCCCTGCCCCAACGGGAAACTTGCAGCCGGATACACAATGGATTCCTGGGGGCAGTGGAAAACTGTGAGCAATGGTGGGCCCTCCGACCGCTAGGTAGCGCTATTGCGCTAATCCGCTTGTAGCGTAGCTAAATTATCTGTTAGCTTTACAGCGGATTGACTAAGTTTTATAATTCATAAGCGGATTTATGCTATTTTTATTTAAAATGCAGTACCGCTAATAACTATTTATCTATCAGTAAAAACGAAATAACGTATTTACGAGCAGCGCCGGATGTGGTCCGTCACAAAAAAGCGTCCCCCTCAGTCTCTTGGTGTGTGCTCTCTCTCTAGCAGTTAGCAGCCAGTGTGTTACTCTGGAGCCTTATTGCTTGTTTTCGAAGAGTCAGACGAAGACTTTTTAACATGGAGGGTGAACTTATGGATGTTTCTCAGGGCCTACGCGACGCGTCTGGATTTAAAAATAGAATTTCGCCACATTAGCACTCTTCAAAATGGCGTCCGCGACGGCCAAAGAAGCCAGGATTTTACAACAAAACACGGTAAAACAATTATTTCTTTGCTGAGAAAAAATATATTTCATAGCTGACGTTATAGCACAAGTTTTTCTGAGCTTGAGAGTTTCACGAAATGGTCAAATCTGCTGGATTTAAAAAAAGTAGTTCACCATTAGGACTCTTCAAAATGGCGTCCGCAGGGCAGCAAACTTACATACTCAGGGAATCACAAGGAACTCAGGAGACAGAGGCAACAGGAGACAATGCCAGGACAATGATAAACACAGAGATACAGACTTATTTTTGATTTGATGTTCATTAATTCATTTTAAAAGAACAATACAAAACAGTTTCATCAGATACAAGGAGGGCTTCACGCTCAAGGACACCTTCCAGTGTGATGGGCAGGTAAGCTTTCTTAGCCACCCCCCTTTGTATAAAGTTACACAGAAACCTCACAGGTCTTGGCCCACGTTTCTGTTCACGTGTGACTCTGTCTGTTTAATCTTGTTCACTGCCAGCATCTTGTTGGCTGACAGCATCATGACCTTGAGGATGTTGTTGTGTGTCAGCAATCTGTTTGCTGTCAACATCCATGGCAATGTTGGTAGTAGTGTGCGCTGAGTTATTTGTGTGCTCTGAGTCTTTGTGAAAGACAGTGCTACACATCGCTCCAGGTTGGTCAATGTTGATAGTGTCATTATCAATGATAACGCCACTCATTGTATCAGGTTGGTCAAGCACAGTAACATTCAAATCTACTGACAAACTACTTACTTCCTCTGTCTCTTCCGAGCATAGAGGTGTTGGGCCATTATTCCGGGACATTCGTGACTCTTTGCCTGTCTCGAACTGTTCTGTTCGAGGCGCGGGAGGTGCAGTTCCAAGGCTCGGGGGTGGCTGTTGGGACGACGCATAGTTACATGAGTATAGGTCCTCATCCTTCAATTTCTTTTGAAGTCCACCCACCGATGGACCTTGGTTTTCACCCATCTGGTTCGATCTGAACCGTTGTGGGTCTCTTAGAGAGTGAACACCTACCTTTTGTGGTTCGTTGCTTGTCTCAGATTTTTCAATCTGAGGTGCTTCAGGGGCGGGGCTCCCTTTAAACCATTTTGAGTCACTGTTCCAACTGGTACCAACATTTCGGTGTATGTCAGTTTGAAAATCTTGTTCATTCTTGCTAGTATTATCCAACTCTTTTAACAACCGACGCGTGTTCTCCACCACTTCTGAGGTCAGAAGGCCTTTGAGACGATAGTGTTCATTCTCGCTAGTATCATCCCACTCTTTTAACAACCGACGCATGTTCTCTGCCTCTTCTGAGGTCAGAGGACCTTTGAGACGACGGTGTTTATTCTCGCTTTTTTGCGACTGGGATACGACCTTTTGACCTGGGCACGCCTCAGTGGGTGTTTTGTTTTGCATGTGAGCCTCAACAGCAGTTACAGCGCACTGTGTCATCACTGATTGTTTAAACTGATGTTGTAGCTCAAGGCCTTTTTTGAGACGTTTTTCTTTTTGTCGTTTGCTATTGTTGTCACTAACTGTGTGCTCTGAGTTATCCATGTGCTCTGAGTTATCAAAGACAAGGTCACTCAATGTACCAGTTCGGTCATCCTCTGTATCATTCAAGTTTTCAAACAACCAACTTATGTCCACTATCTCCTCAGAGCATAGAGGTATGTTGCCTTTTTTCTGGAACTTCTGTGACCTTTTGCTACTCCCGGACTGTCCAGTCCGCAGTGCAGGGGCAGGAGGAGGAGCAGGAGCAGGACCTTTGCTCGGTGTAGACCGCGGAGGGTCACTTAAAGAGCGGGCGTCCACCGTTTGTGGTTTTTTGCTTATCTCGGGCAGCTTCGTCCGAGGTGCAGGGACAGGGCGTGTGCTCGTCCTTCTCAACCATATTGGGTCTCTTAACCACTTCGGGTCATAGTTCCAGCGGGCATCTTCAGTAAGTGGTCTGTTAGTTTGAAAAACATGTTTCTTCTCGCCTTTTTTAGGAGAGGGAGTTGATGAACTTGTCCCTTCCAGCTCCAGCGAGTGGGATTTGACCTTTTCTTGGTAATGTAGTTCACGCTCTGGTTTTGTTTTTAACCAGATCGGGTCATTGTTTTGTCTGTGAGCGTCACAAACATTTACAGCACCCCGTTGTGTTGTTAATTCGCCTAACAAACGTTCGAACTCAAGTTTTTTTCGGTGATCTTCTTCACGTTCTTGAATGCACTTCTGCTTTAATACTTCCAGCTCTTTACGCCTTGATGCGATCAGCTTGAAAGCTTCATCATAATCGTCATATCCCATCTTTGTTTTGATTTTGTTTGAATCAACAAGACGGTATTTATAATAGTGTATGCAAATAAATGCTTTCTTAGCGGTGAGTTATTTAACTAAAACAGCTTTCTGGGTTTGTTCCTGTAATCTATAAACAAGTCTTTCCTTCATTCAGTACCTTTTTATTTATTTTAGGTTTTACCTTCAATGAAAAATATGGTAAGTTAAGCCTTCGTGGCCGTATTAACTTAATAGACCTATTTTTTAAAACAATTACTATTAAACCACGCTTAATGTTTTCTGTCTTTCACTCAACCGCCTTCTTAAAGATTTCAAATAAATGCAATGTTCACACTAAAATGTTAGCAGATTTTGTTTTATTTTGCTCCAAGAGAATGTATTTCAGATTCAGTAAAACTGTTTTGAGTTGCCGCAGTTATCTGGATTGAAAAATGTAATTTTGTTTGTTATTTTAAACTTTTTATTTAAAATAAACTGGAGTCATTAATTGTACACAGAAAAACGTTAAAAATGCCATTTTTAACTAAAAGTGTGCAGATGTACACACCAATTCTGTTTAAAATTCAGAGATGTGAAGAGCATAATGTGGAAATGCTCTGTTCTCCATCATTTTTTTTTTTTTTTAATTTGAAAATCAAATAAAAAATGCTTTTTGAGTGTTATTTTAAATCTCTTCAGTATTTAAAATGAGCATAAATTGTTTGTCTGTACCTCTGTTATTCTAAAATTTGTATTTAGAATAAACAGGAGTTTTTGTTTGTGTACAGAACAATTTTAAAAGCTGGTAATTCACCATAAAAATGCTGACTTTTTTATGATGTCTTTGAGAAAACTCATCTGTCAACGTCTTTTAACCAACAGGGGGCAGCTTTGAGTCTATATTTATCACGTGGAGACTGATTTATTTCATTCAGTATTTAACTGAAAACTACCTTTTAGAGTTAGTTTCTAGTATGTTCGTGATAAACGCTCGAACCACGTTCTTGTCAGAGACAAATCTATGTTGTTAGACAGTTTAGATGGCTTGAAATGAGTGTTTAAACTCTCAGTGAAATCTCAGTCTGTCCTGTGAGTTTGTGAACTGCTTGTCACCCGAAAGTGCACCTGGAAATGACGACACAAGTAGGCGGGTCGACGCAGCGCGTCACCAGCTTCCGTTGAGCGAGGCGGAGCTCGCTAAACAGATACGTGACGTCAACCAATCAATCACAGCGTTTGCAGTGCATTACCCATGCATTCATGGTAAATGAAGTTTTCTTACCTTCGCCCAATGCAGTACCGGAAATGACGACAAAGTGGGTTGTCCGCAACAGCGTGCGTTCCCAAATCAGCGAATCAGCGTTCGCTACGAGAGTGATTGACAGTTCACAGCTCTCGTTCATCCAGTCACAGCTCATAAACAGACATGCAGGACACGTCTTTTTAACGTTAGCTTAGCACAACAAAACACAACTTTATAGACTCGTAATCAACTCAAACGCTTCAAATTAACTTCCCAAAATTCTGAAACGTGGCAATCACATTTAAAACAGGCACAACTAAGCTACGCTCAGTAACCCAGCACTGCAGCTGTAGAACAAACACGGACTCTCTCGGAGCGCGTCAAGGTCGGTTCCGGTCCACTTTTTCATGGAGCAGAAACTCGGGTCTGAACAGAACCACTATCCGACAACGTTCTAACAGTTATATGCTTCTTTGACCTGCTCTAACATGTAAAATACCACAACAGCAATCTTGTAGATGTTAAATTAGCTTTCAGGTTCTATGACTCGGTGGTCAAACAAAGCTTTGTACAGGAGTCTGCGTGAACTGGACCGAACCAGAACCCCCACAGACCACAGACTGACAAAAACCTTACCTGAATGCTTCCAACAGCGTGTAACAGAGTTGAAACGATAATAATTCCTCAGCCTCAAATGATAAAAACATGCAGAATCTGCCTGCTTTGAACACTTCCAGCCAAATTATTATCCTCAGAGTTTAAAACTTGGATCCGCTTATGCAAACATGACAGTTCATGAGAGACCACAGAGCTATCAATAAACTTTTAGAAAACACATCGGGCCACCAGATGAAGGGAACATGAGGGAGACCATATATTGTGTCTTTAAACACATATAGTGCCACCCAGATGTAACTAAAGGATTTTAACAGGGGTCAGTATTAAGCTGACCTCTTTATCCTTAATTAATTTACTTATTCAGATTGAATAGTAATTTCACGGATTCTTTTCTTTTTCAGTTTACCCAATATATCTGTGATCTTTATGATGGATAAATAAACAAAGCCATTAAGTGACAATGGACACGTTAACTTAGTTTGATATGTCAAAGAGACACTATCATTTATTTAAAATGAATCAACTAAATTAACACCATTACACTTGATTGACATGATTTCACTTTCTTTCAATTCAAATACGTCAGCACACTTAAATTTAACACAACAGACATAAATACTAGATGTTAAACATATTTAGTCTGTGGCTCCTTAACTTAAAATAGTTTCCAGCTTAGATTGAGAGGGAAAGGAATAGAGGAAAGATGGTTTAAAGGAAAATTATCGTGAGCATGATACCAGAGTGACACTTCTCATCCGACTTCTGCTAAAATCCAGGTACGTTTTGTAAACAGCTCTTTACCTTTCGACGACAGCCCGGTAAGAGGGAAGACCTTGTAGCTTTTCAGATGCACGGGTCCTTGTGGGAACCAGTACAGTACCTTCGAGCAGGGTATTCGTTTACGTTTTCAACGTCTCCTGGTTTCGCGTTGGTCATCAGAAAATATGTCAGCTCCTGGCCTCTGACTTCAAGATAAACTTATTCCAGGGAGGAATAATCAAAGTTTTTGAGCTTACGCTCGTTCGAAATGGACCCATAACAACATGTTATCAGTCCCAGCTGGATGACGAGTCCTTAGCGCGTGACTGGTGGTCATTCAGCTCTCTGGGAAAAATTCACATCTCTCTCTGAAGCTCCCAGAAACTCTGAAGCGTTCCCGCACAGTTAGAACTTAAAAAGCAGGAACAAAGAGAGGAGTGAGCTTGTGTTATCGCGACCCAAGGTCACAGCCAGAGCAGAGGGAGATTTGTTTAGGAAAAAGGCAGACTCATAGACTCCAAGGGGAAAACACTTGGATTAGCGTCTTTAACACTTCTAAACAAAACCGTCCGGTTTCTGTGACCCGAGACTTCACCTTTAACACAGCAGTGAACACAGTTTCATGCCTCCTACCCACCGCCCCCGGCGTCGGGCGGCCGAAGCGGCCGGATAACACCGGTTTACATTCAAAGTCTATGGAGGAGACGCGTGGAGTCACGGGGAACAAGGAAGCGGCGAGATTCAACTGATCGAAGCGGCGCGACGGCAGCCTGCACACGCACGCGCGCGTCGCCGTCGAGCCGCAGACGTCCCAAATGTTGATCTCTGGCGGCTCGACGCATCCGGCAAACAGTCGGGAGAGCCTCGCTATCTGATTACACAACCACAACGGGACTTTTTTCGGACTTTTTAAACTCACCGGATCCAGCCTCCAGGAATTGGACCCAAACTCCGGTAAGAAACGTGGCATTTTTACAGTTGCTGCTGACAGGCTGCTGTACTCTCCAGTGTAGATCACCCCAAACATAAAAAAAAGTTTTAATCTCATCGAAGACCGTCGGAGGTGCAGTTAAAACAACAACTGAACCCGGAAAACAAGCCAGAGACCCCTCCCTCTGCTACCCCCTAGTGTACGTCATCAGACGGTGTTCAGTGGTCAGTGGGACCGTGACCAGCGGCAAAAAGGGGACGGCAGGAGCGTTTGCAGTTGTGCGGTGGGTAAGAGGCATAACTCTTACAGAATAACACAGCTTAAAAGCACACATCATGAAAATGACAAAAGTTATTCTTTTGATCACATCAGCCTAAAATCAAAGATAGAAATAGTCTCTTTTTGGTGACTATGTTATCAGATTATAGCTAAATGAATGATTTTGTAGTAAATGTCTTGCTTTACTGAGAGGTCAGTAAAGGTCATCACTGGACAGTTCAAAAACCTTAGTTTGACCCTGGGTAGGTCCACTACACTGAGAAAAAATTTATTTCATAGCTGACGTTATAGCACAAGTTTTTCTGAGCTTGAGAGTTTCACGAAATGGTCAAATCTGCTGGATTTAAAAAAAGTAGTTCACCATTAGGACTCTTCAAAATGGCGTCCGCAGGGCAGCAAACTTACATACTCAGGGAATCACAAGGAACTCAGGAGACAGAGGCAACAGGAGACAATGCCAGGACAATGATAAACACAGAGATACAGACTTATTTTTGATTTGATGTTCATTCATTCATTTTAAAAGAACAATACAAAACAGTTTCATCAGATACAAGGATGAATAGACTTTTAGCTGAATGGATGGATGGATAGACAGTTAGCTGGATGGATGATCTTTAACAAGTTCTAAAATCATTAAAATTTAACCTCAGCTTGTGCCTCTGACCCAACAGAACCTCCTTCAGCAGCAGAATCCTCTGTGGTTCTCTGACTTCATCAGTCTGCAGGACTTCATCAGTCTCTCTCCTGGTTCTGGAGGAGTTCTGACCCACTCTTCTTTCCATTGTTGCTTCAGTTCTTTGAGGTTTCTGCTCAGCTCTCTGAAGGTCCCACCTTCAGGTTCAGGTTCTGGACTCTGACTGGGCCGTTGATTTGATTTGATTTGATGTTTATTCATTCATTTTAAAAGAACAATACAAAACAGTTTCATCAGATACAAGAATACAAGTAGGATAAAATGAAAGGAGCAGAAAGAAGATGAAATCTTATTATATCTGCCCCTTATTTCACAGTTTGTTCAACCAATGATAACCTTCAAACTACATCACAAAATGAATAACTCTACTTAATTTTTCTAACTGTAATACACAAACACACTAAGCTACATCATATATAGTTTTTGAGCAAGTCCTTTTCGACCTTTTTCTTAAATGTATACATTGGGCAGCACGGTGGCACAACTGGTAGAGCTGCTGCCTCTCAGCGAGAAGGTTGCCGGTTCAAATCCCGGTCCGGGGCCTTTCTGGGTGGAGTTTGCATGTTCTCCCCGTGCATGCGTGGGTTTCCTCCGGGTACTCCGGTTTCCTCCCACAGACCAAAAAACATGCTTGTTAGGCTGATTGGTGACTCTAAATTGACCCTAGGTGTGAGTGTGAGAGTGGATGGTTGTTTGGTGTGAGTGAGACAGGTCCCTCTTGTAAATGAGTCCCCGTGACTCAACGAGGCTAGCCTGTATAAATAAAGGTTGAATGAATGAATGAATTGATTTTGCATTTTTAACATCACTCTCCAGAACATTCCACAATCCAACTCCCTGAATTGAGGTAGACCGTCCCTTTAAGCTGGTTCTGAATTGTGGTTTGATGAATATCTGTCCCTTTAAGATTGTAATAACTTTGTCTAAATTTCTTTGGATATTTAAAGGTAATGTGTTATTATGAGCCCTATACATAACTGATAAAATACTATATTCTACCAATTCCTGGAATTTCAATAAATTTAGCTGAAGAAACAAGGTGTTTGATGGGTGACTGAAATGTTTTCTGGTGATTACTCTTACAGCTCTCTTTTGTAAAATAAAAACAGGCTTTGTAATTGTTTTGCACGCTTTTCCCCAAACCTCAATACAATAGATTAAATGTGGAACAATGATTGTGTTATACAACATATACAGAGCTTTATCAATTAAAAAATCCCTGACTTTATATACAGGTACATGAACACACAGCATGACAATCACAAACACCTGGACAACAAAATGGAGGAGATAAGCAAGACAATTAACAGAGAGACCAGGGAGTGTAGGGATGGGGACCCATCACCTGAGAGCAACATGCTTACAACTGTTATCTTGAAGTTCTAGGGTGTAGAGAGCCACAGAAACGGTTATGGTAGGCCGGATTTGGCCCACGGGCCTTGAGTTTGACACATGCGATCTAGTGGTACTAAAAGTAACAAAAGAAGAAAAAAAACAGCCAAATATGTCAGCAGTTTAGCTAACAGACTTTGGAATGGGTACATTTTGTCCTTGTGAAACCTGTTGAAGAGAACCAAACTAAATACTCTGAAACTCAAACAACTTACTGTATAACAGTTCATGCACCGCTAGTTGGCAGTGTAGTGCAAATATTGCATAACTTGCTGCTACCAATTGTTGAATTTAATTAGCGGATTAGAATTAGCTTCCCCTAATTTTCATAAGACATTAGTGCTTTTGAAATTGCGGACCTAAATAAATAAATTAGTGCTTTAGAAATAGCGGAACTAATTTTTGGATTAGCGTTGCCCACCACTGACTGTGAGTCTGTCCATATTGTTAGTCGAGGATGTTGAAGATGCATACATAATTGGATTTATGATAACAGGATTTCTGTTTTTTGGAGTTGGTGGTTACCTGGCATATCGACAAATTCTGAAAACGTTGGCAGTGGTTCTGGTTCTTGATATGCTTCTTACAGAGCCACTTCTTGGTTATCCTGGCTGTGTGCTTCGGGTCATTGTCATGTTGGAAGACCCAGCACGACCCATCTTC
>JBBPBX010007919.1:19290-30149 GCA_038048925.1 Garcialebias charrua | reverse complement strand
TCTACTGTAGGAACGATAATCGCTGATAGAGCACAGATCCTCGAGAATGTTAGAGGTTCAGCGCTCATGAAGTCAGAGTCAGAGTCAGAGTACTTTTATTAACATTGCACAAGTTTTCACCAGTACAGCGTGAATATGTATGCACAGTCATCCGGAAGGGGCGAGTGAGTGTGTGAAGCTGCTGCTTATCAGACCACATGAGACATCATATCACATTATGTTCTTCAGCGCGGCCTCTCTCATCCGTATTGCGATAGTGCAACTGTTTGCCTCAGAAAACACGTCTCAGGAGAAATTTGACATCCAACCTTTTTCCAAGGCTGTTTAGGGCAAAGTCAGATAAGGATTACAAATATTTTTCACTTCAGGCAGAAAGTATAATTCCTTCAGCCTTGAGTCTTGCTGGGCAACTCTGATATGGTCCAATTCTGGACTTTTTCCTCTGATCCAGCTGTGGCCCTTAGATGTTGACCACCAGCGTCCAGAGTCCCAATCCGAGCGGATGATCTGCGATCCTCAGATCGTGTTCACCCTCCGGATTAGCTCGTAAACAGCTGATTTCCGAGGTCACGGCGCAGATCAGATCGGGTGCTCCAACATTAGGTTCTGCTGAAACTCTCCCTCATTTGCCGATAGGCCAGTGCTCCACAAAACGCCAAAAAAGCAAAGCGCCGCCATCGTAATCCAATTTAATCCAGATTCTTCACATTCCCTCAGAGCATACAGAGAGCGAGACGTCACCATTCCATCGAATCCATGGCGTATCTCTCGTTTCGTCTGCGGAGATGGGCAGGCTCCCCGTGCCTTGCCTTTTGTTGAAATATTTCAGTAGAGTTGAATACCCATACCACCCAATTCATCTTAATCTTCATTCGAGGTGCTTCATGAGAGCTGCAGACAAGACAAAAAGCAGCGGAAGCAGGGGGTGGGGGAGGACGGGGAGGAGAGGAGAAAAGGCGACTGCCTCCTTCAGAAGCCAGAACAGAAACCGTAAGTCAATGATTATAACCAAAAAGAGGAGGGATCTTATTGTACAGATGGAGAAATTGTTGATCTTATGGCTGGAAGATCAAAACCAGAGCCATGTCCCCATTAGCCTGTCCGTCATTCAAGAAAAAGCGCGACGGATCTATGCTACTTTAAAAGCACAGAGGGGTGAGGGCAGTACAGCAGAAGACTTTAATACCTCTAAAGGGTGGTTTCAACATTTTAAGGACAGAGCCAATTTCCATAACATAAAAATCCAAGGTAAGGTAAGTTTCTCTTCTTTTTTTTATTACAGGTAGTCTCCGACTTACGATTATGTATTTTTTTTCCATTTCTGTTTTTATTACAGTTATGTTACATCAGCTTTATTCCAATGTAACATCAGCTTAATCGTGTCATGTGCATGTGCATTTCAACAGGTGAGGCCGCCAGTGGAGATGTCGAGGCAGCAGAAACGTTCCCAGACACACTGGGTGAGATCATCAGGGATGGAGCTTACATATCACAGCAGGTCTTCAACGCAGATGAAACTGGACTGTTTTGGAAGCGTTTGCCCGACCACACCTACATCAGCATGGAGGAAAGAACAGCTCCAGGTCACAAAGTTGGGAAAGAACGCCTCACGTTGCTGTTCGGAGGGAATGCTGCTGGAGATTGTAAGTTGAAACCGCTCTTGGTGTACCAGTCTGAAAATCCCAGAGCCTTCAGGAACATTGATTAAAAAAAGATCCATCCATCCATCCATCCATTTTCGTCCGCTTATCTGGGGTCGGGTCGCGAGGGTAGCAGCCTAAGTAGGGAGGCCCAGACTTCCCTCTCCCCAACCACTTGAAGCAGCTCCTCTGGGGGAATCCCAAGGCGTTCCCAGGCCAGCCGAGAAACATAGTCCCTCCAGCGTGTCCTGGGTCTTCCTCTGGGCCTCCTCCCGGTGGGACATGCCCGGAACACCTCACCAGGGAGGCGTCCAGGAGGCATCCTAACCAGATGCCCGAGCCACCTCAACTGGCTCCTCTCGATGTGGAGAAGCAGCGGCTCTACTCCGAGTCCCTCCCGGATGACTGAGCTTCTCACCCTATCTCTAAGGGAGAGTCCAGACACCCTGCGGAGAAAACTCATTTCAGCCACTTGTATCCGAGATCTCGTTCTTTCGGTCACAACCCAAAGCTCATGACCATAGATGAGGGTGGGAACGTAGATCGATCGGTAAATTGAGAGCTTTGCCTTTCGACTCAGCTCTCTCTTCACCACGACAGACCGGTACAGCGCCCGCTTCACTGCGGATGCTGCACCTATCCGCCTATCGATCTCACGCTCCAGTTTTCCCTCATTCGTGAACAAGACCCCGAGATACTTAAACTCCTCCACTTGGGGCAGGACCTCCTCCCCGACCCGGAGAGGGCATGCTACCCTTTTCCGGCTCAAGACCATGGCCTCGGATTTGGAGGAACTGATCCTCATCCCGGCCGCATCACACTCGGCTGCAAACCGCTCCAGCGAAAGCTGTAGATCACGATCTGATGAAGCCAATAGGACCACATCATCTGCAAAAAACAGAGAAGCGATTCTAAGGCCACCAAAACGGATCCTCTCAACACCTTGGCTGCGCCTAGAAATTCTGTCCATAAAAGTTATGAACAGAATCGGTGACAAAGGGCAACCTTGGCGGAGTCCAACTCTCACTGGAAACGAGCCTGACTTACTGCCGGCAATGCGGACCAAGCTCTGACACCGGTCGTACAGGGACCTAACAGCCCATATCAATGGGCCTGGTACCCCATACTCCCGGAGTACCCCCCACAGAACCCCCCGAGGGACGCGGTCGAATGCCTTTTCCAAGTCCACAAAGCACATGTAAACTGGTTGGGCAAACTCCCACGCCCTCCAGGACCCTGCTGAGGGTGTAGAGCTGGTCCAGTGTTCCACGACCAGCACGAAAACCACATTGCTCCTCCTGAATCCGAGGTTCGACTATCCGACGGACCCTCCTCTCCAGAACCCCTGAATAGACCTTACCAGGGAGGCTTAAGAGTGTGATCCCCCTATAGTTGGAACACACCCTACGGTCCCCCTTTTTGAATAGGGGAACCACCACCCCAGTCTGCCAATCCAAGGGAACTGCCCCCGATGTCCACGCGATATTGCAGAGTCGCGTAAGCCAACACAACCCCACAACATCCAGAGCCCTAAGGAACTCAGGGCGAATCTCATCCACCCCCGGAGCCCTGCCACCGGAGCTTTTTAACCACCTCAGTGACCTCAGCACCAGAGATTGGAGAGCCCGACCCAAAGTCCCCAGGCTCCGCTTCCTCAGTGGAAGACGTGCCAGTAGGATTGAGGAGGTCTTCGAAGTATTCCGCCCACCGACTCACAACATCCCGAGTTGAGGTCAACAGCACGCCATCCCCACCATAAATGGTGTTGGTCGCGTACCGCTTTCCCCCCTGAGACGCCGGATGGTGGACCAGAATCGCCTCGAAGCCATACGGAAGTCATTCTCCATGGCCTCTCCGAACTCCTCCCACGCCCGAGTTTTTGCCTCAGCAACCACCCGAGCCGCATGCCGCTTGGACTGTCGGTACCTATCTGCTGCTTCCGGGGTCCCACAGGCCAAAAAGGCCCAATAGGACTCCTTCTTCAGCATGACAGCATTCCCTCATCTGATTGGAGGAGGGCCACGAGCCATGGTTGCACAGTCTAATCCTGAGATGCATGTGTTAAAAGAACAAGTTCTAAGCCTCCAACACCAATTCAGCAAACAAGCTGCACCACTCCTGGTTCCCACACCACCAAGGAGAAATCAAAGGACTTTGTGGCGTAAAGCTAGAGAACCGACAAAATTTGCCAGAGAGGGTGAGGATGTATTTTGCTACCGTTGTGGTGAAGACGGCCACATCACCACCAATTGCACCGGTCCTGAAAACTCTTCCAAGGTCATCCGAAAACTAATTCAGTCAATGAAAAAACTGCAACAAAGTAAAAAGGGAACCAGTCCACGGTCTTCAGAGCCAGAAAGAAAAGGTGGCCAAGTCACTGTGAGCCAAGTTGATCCTTCCCCTTCCAGCCAGATTCCTACAGGTCTCATTGGGGAACCAACCATAGGCCAAATTATCATTGAAGGTCAGCTTTGTGATGCCTTAATGGACAGTGGTTCCACTGTCTCTATTATATTTGAGGGCTGGTACACCCAACACCTATCCCACTTACCATTACACCCCATTTCGAGTCTAGACCTCTGGGGCCTTGGCCAGACCAGTTATCCTTATAAAGGTTTCATCGTTGCTCAAATACAGTTTCCCGAGGATATTGTGACAGGTGGATCCCGGACAGTCTTGGCTTTAGTCTGCCCAGAGCCGAATGGTCCTGAACCACAGGCAGTCATCATTGGCACCAATGCCCGGACTTTCATCCATGAGCCACAACCTGAAATGGCTTCAAAGAACAACAAGAGGGCACAAACCAGGCGGATATGCGCACAGCCCATCCAAAAGTCAACTGTGACTACAAACAGAGTTGTAGCTTCTGTGAAATGGAGTGGACCTGGGCCGCTTACTATACCCCCTGGTTCTGGACTTACAGCCATGTGTAAAGTGTCCTGCTCTGAATCATTGGATGACAGCATATTAGTGATCGAGACACCTGTAACCAGATCCCTTCCTGCAGGGGTACTAATGCCTTCATGTGTGCTTTTGTCTATGGACATGGATACAGAACAATTCCCACTGTTCCTGAAAAATGAGACGACCAAACCAAAGTCCCTTCCTAAAGGCACGGTCATAGCTCATGTTCATAAAGCTGACATAGTCACCCAGATACAGCCAAGCCAAGTACCCCATCAAAGACTTGATCCGGCAGTATTCAATTTTGGTGAATCCCTCATTCCTGAAAGCTGGAGAGTCAGACTATCACAAAAGCTGGCTGAGCGACCTGAAGTTTTCTCTTTGACCGAATTGGATGTTGGACTTGCAAAAGGGGTTGAACACCACATCCGACTAAAAGATGCCAGACCATTTCGAGAACGGGTAAGACGCTTGGCTCCCGCAGACATTGATGACGTTCGACGACACTTACAGGAGCTTCTGGCAGCTGGCATAATTAAAGAATCTCGTTCGCCATATGCTTCACCAATTGTCATCGCAAGAAAGAAAACTGGCAAAATTCGAATGTGCATCGATTACCGTACACTTAATTCCAGAACCATACCAGACCAATACACACTTCCGAGAATAGACGATGCCTTGGCCTGCCTCACGGGGAGTCGCTGGTTCTCTGTGCTTGACCTTCGCAGTGGCTATTACCAAATTGAAATGGCAGAAGAAGATAAAGAAAAGACTGCGTTCATTTGCCCTTTGGGTTTCTACCAATTCGAACGTATGCCTCAAGGGATCACTGGTGCCCCAGCGACATTTCAGCGATTAATGGAGAAGGCAGTAGGCGACATGAATCTTCTCCAGTGTCTCGTCTACCTCGATGATCTTATTGTGTTTGGTCGTACTCTAGAAGAGCATGAAGAGCGCCTTCTGAAAGTGCTTGATCGCCTGAGAGAACAAGGTCTAAAACTGTCCATAGATAAGTGTCAATTTTGTCAACCCCAAGTCAAATACGTTGGTCACATCGTGTCTGCTGCTGGTGTCTCAACAGACCCTGACAAGATAAAGGCAGTGGCGAACTGGGAACCTCCAATGAACCTAAAATCACTGCAGTCCTTTTTAGGGTTCTGCGGTTATTACCGCAAGTTCATCGCCAACTATTCTGCCATAGTCCGGCCCCTCACAGATCTTACAAAGGGGTACCCACCAACACAAAAGAAACGAAAGAAGAATGAGGGCTTTGTCACACCATACTACCACCACTCTCAGCCATTTGGTGAGCGATGGACGCCCGAATGTACGGAGGCATTTCAAAAAATTGTCCAGTGTCTCACTCACGCCCCCGTCTTGGCCTTTGCAGACCCTTCAAAGCCGTACGTCCTTCACGTCGATGCCAGCCTTGATGGGCTTGGAGCGGTCCTTAACCAGGAACATTCTGATGGCTTACGTCCTGTTGCATTTGCTAGTCGCAAGCTGAGCCAGTCAGAGAGAAACTACCCTGTTCACCAATTAGAATTCTTGGCATTGAAGTGGGCAGTTGTGGACAAGTTTCATGATTATCTTTATGGGGCTCGTTTTACAGTGAGGACGGACAATAACCCCCTCACTTACATACTTACAACCGCCAAGTTGAACGCAACGGGTCATAGGTGGTTAGCCGCCCTCACCACTTACGATTTTGACATCCAATACAAACCTGGCCGAGATAATGTGGATGCTGATTGGTTGTCCAGAAATGCAATTGATGATGACCACAGTTGGAGAATAATATCCCCCGCTGGAGTTAAAGCTCTTTTCCACCCTGTGGACAGAACTCAGTCCTCCGAGCACTCAGAGCGACTTATCGATCAACTAGGGGCCAAGCCGAGTGCTATTCCTGATGCATATGCTTGTTTTACTCACCTGCAGTTAAGTCCTTTGGAGAGACTAAGCAAAGTAGATCTGGCCAAAGCACAAGACCTAGATCCTGTGATTGGTCGTGCCAAGAAAGCAGTTCAAGTTGGGGTCTGGCCCTCCAACGGACATCCTGAGTTATTGCTTCTACAAAGGGAAAGTTCAAAACTCCTGATGAAAGATGGACTGTTGCACCGGAAAGTTTCCAGACCTGATGGCCGCCAGAACTTACAACTCGTTCTCCCAAGTCAGTTCCGACCACAAGTACTCAGGGCGCTTCATGATGATTCTGGGCACCTTGGAATAGATCGCATCGTTGAGCTATTGAGAGACAGGTTTTTCTGGCCCAAGATGGTCTCCGATGTTACCGACTACATCAAGAATTGTGGCAGGTGTGTTGCCCGCAAAACCCTACCCCAACGGGCTGCACCACTAAATCAAATCACTAGCAGTGGCCCTCTCGACCTGGTCTGCATAGATTTTTTATCTATTGAGCCTGATGTGAAGGGAGTGGCCAATGTCCTCGTGGTTACAGACCATTTTACCCGTTACGCCCAGGCCTATGTCAGCAAAGATCAAAAAGCCTCAACCGTTGCCAAGATTTTGGTTGACAAGTTCTTTATTCACTACGGACTGCCTGCGAGGATTCACTCTGATCAGGGACGTGATTTTGAGAGCCGATTAATCAAAGAGCTGCTGCAAATGTTGGGCATAAAGAAGTCAAGGACGACTCCTTATCATCCCCAGGGTGACCCACAACCGGAACGTTTTAACCGCACCCTCCTATCTATGCTGGGCACGCTCAATCCCTCTCAAAAACAAAGGTGGAGTCAACATATCAGTTTGCTGGTTCACGCTTACAATTGTACGAAAAATGACTCTACCAGTTATTCACCATACTACCTCATGTTTGGTCGTGAGGCTCGTCTGCCAGTTGACATATGTTTTGGGACATCTCCAGATGGCAAAGATCACCAAAGTTACCTTCAGTATGTTGAAAAGCTAAAAGCAGAGTTGCAACAGGCTTACCAATTGGCACAAGAAGTTGCAGACAAGAGCCACCAGCGCAACAAAAGATACTATGACACTAGAGTAAGAAATCAAGTTCTAGAACCTGGAGACAGAGTACTCATTCGAATGACAGGTGTACCTGGCAAGAATAAACTGGGAGATAAGTGGAACTCAAGCCCTTATATAGTGATGGAAAAACTGCCAAGCTTGCCGGTTTACAAGGTAAAGTCGGAAAAAGGTAGAGTCGTTGTCAAAACTCTGCATCGTGATAATCTCCTACCTATTGGACACCTGGTTCGGTTTCCTGTTGATCATGAAGAGAAACCAGAATACCACCGATCTGAAACAAGGTCCTCAACAAAAATCCAGACAAACATGCATGATGACAGTGCAATGCACGGAACGGACAAGGAGCTTCTGTCTGATGCGGAGGAAGACGATTTGTGGTACCTATCCACTGCTCAGAGAGAGTCGGTTTCCCAAGCACTAGATCTACTGGCAGACCACGTCAACCGACCAGAGTCTCATGTCACTACAGACCCCACAACACCTTCAAATAGTGCTTGTCCGACAGAACCTATGAGTGCAGTCACAGCCTCAGAGGCTGAGAAGGGACCAGAGGTTAGGCAGCTACCTGACGACCCGGTGGGGGCCACAGGTCTAGCTGGGGAAGCGACCCTTTTGGCTAGTCAGTCTGAAAGCATTGCAGAGCCCCTTAATAATCATCATTCACGACGAGAGATTAAGCCAGTCATTCGGCTCAGTTATGACAGGCCTGGACATTCTTTCGACGAGCCATTAGTGATAGTACACCGTGGAGTAAGAATCACCATTGGAAGAAGGAGCCATGCCCCTGTGGTCCAGTGTGTGCCTCCTTTAGTTTAGCTTGGGGTTTTTATGACAAGTAATTTAGCCAACAAGGGTAAATTGAATTGTTCTGCGTAGATAGTCCGATGAGGGCATCTGGACTTTTAGAAGGGGGAGGATGTAACCCCTTGGGTTATACATATACAGTATAACTCTTTTTTCCTACACACCTTAAACATGTTCTTACATGCAATGCATTGTAGGCCTTTTTACTTTAAACAGTAATAATCGCCTTTTACTTAATCTGGCTAATGTTTTGCACTCACATATTGGAGGTTTTACACACTGTAAAAGTCCTTAACATTATAGTATGTACAAGTATTTTCAATTGGCTTAAAACACCCAGTAAATGTAGCGTTTTTGTTAGTAACTGTTATTTACCACTGCCAGTAAATGCATCGTTTCACTTGTTGCTACCCTGCTGGTCTGTCGAGGGCAAAATCAAGTTTAAGCAATTTGATTGGCTGTGGTGGTCTGGGGTGAGAGCGTTTAAGTAATTTGATTGGCTGTAAAGATCTGGGGTGACAGTGTTTATGCAATTTGATTGGCTGTGAGGGTCTGGGGGAAAAAGCGCTGCTGGAGGTGTGAGAGAGAGTTGGTGGGCAGCCGTTGATGAACAGGTTTGGATCAATACCGCTGGGACTTTTTGTTTTAGCTAACATTGAAGCTACAAAACTTTTCCCTGGACGTTTTTGTCTGTTTTCTGGAGCCACTGAACCGGACCACGCTCAGCGTATTGCTTGGAAGTGGAGCTGCTGACCCAAACCACGCTCGTGAACAGGAAAGTGCCGTTGGACTGAAGTTGGAGCAGTTTCATTGCCGTTATTCCAAACTGGTAATCCATGGTGGGGGTGAGTAACCCATTCCTCGCTGTTGTTCTGGGAGCCGCCATCTCTGGAACTGCTATTCTGAGGATGATATCTCACTGAGTCCCTTCAGGCCTGCAACGTTTTAGAGCTAACTGACTGCTTTGTTAAGTCAAGAGACTGAAAAGTGTGGTTAATTCACTCAGCCTTGCCTGCTGATTTTTTGAGACTGAAAAGTGTGGTTCATTCATTCAGCATTGCCTGCTGAAGTTTTGAGACTGAAAAGTGTGGTTCATTCATTCAACCTTGTTTGCTGATTTTTTGTTGTTGTTATATGTATTCTGTTTGAGGGGTTGTTTTGTACAGTTCTGAGACAGTTTGGTTGCACTAACTGTACTAAATGTTTAACTGTGCTCTAATGTGCATTGCCCTACTGACCAGTACAGTTTATTAAACTGGTATGTTTTTTCAACTTTACTATTTTTCCTATTCCTTCCGTATTTAGTATAATGTTAAATTTGCATGTCATTTAGATTTTAGCTGGATTTATCTAGTTTTGATATTGGGCTCAGTTACACACTCTATTTACAGCATAGGCTGTCACCAAATAACACACTTATTTCATATTGTGAAGTATTTCATAGAGTGTAGGTCAGAGAAACTGGGCGCTGTTCATAGGGTAAACGTGAACAGTGGTTACATAAAATAAACCGTAATATTTATTGAAGTGATCAATAACTGTGTTTAAGTTTACTCCATTTCTAGTTTGTTCTAATATTTTTAAGTCAACTGTTGGGTCTGTAATTAATATATGGATGTTTGAAAGTGGAACTGTTGGGCTGACATTAAGATCATCAACTTGAAATTCTGTTAATTTTTGATTTATGGTCCAACCAAAGCTTTTTGTGTGTTTCTTTTCTTTTTCCCAGCATGGTTTTAATATTTCTTGTGTTGGATGGTTTTGTTCGTGTCCTTTCAGATTTCCCAGTAGTTTAATGCTAATTGTTCTCTTCTAATGTTCAGTGGTGTTTCTCCCATTTCTACTAATATTGATTCTGAATGTGTTGTTTTGAATGCCCCGGTAATATTCCTTAATGCCTGATACTGAATACTGTTGAACTTTTCTAAATTTGTTTCTGAAGCTGAACTATAAACGATACTCCCATAGTCTTTTATTGATCTGATTAATCCTAGATGGTCCTTTGTGCTTTCCTGTCTGCTCCCCAGTCTTTTCCAGTCAAACACCTCATGATGTTTAAAATTATTTTACATTTATCTGTAACTTTTTGGATGTGCACTGTCCATACCAGATTCCCAAACATTTAAATTGTTCTTCTCTTTCAATTACTTTTCCATATAACTTGAGTTCACTATTGTTAGGTATGGTTTTTCTTGTGAAAATTACTGATTTAGTATTTTCTACTGAACATTTTACTCCCCATCTATTTGACCATTTTCAACTGTTTTTATTGCTTCCTGTATCTTTTTTAGAATAAACTAGATTTTTGCCGTTCTTCCGCTCCATCATCAGCAAATAACAACCTTCTCATTTTTATTTCTACATCATAAAACATGTTGTTTATCATTATGGAGAATAATAGAGGGCTAACTATGCTTCCCTGTGGCGTCCCATTTTCTATATAGTATTTGTTTGAGTAAACTTGTCCTATTCTCACCTAATGTTACTAAAAGACAAAAGAGAGATGCA
>JBBPBX010007919.1:0-13839 GCA_038048925.1 Garcialebias charrua | reverse complement strand
CGCCTCAAACAGTCGTCTGGCCTTCTCCTGAATAACCACCAGGCTCATCGGAATACAACGTTGATTTTGGTCTTCTAACCACAAAACCAGCAATCGCTCCATCTCTATTATGAGCCCGCTACGCTGCTTTGTTATAACTGTCGCTTTCATCGGGGCTGACCCTTTAACATGCTCTACGATACATGGTTTATCTTTTAAAATCGTTGCCACTGTCAACCTACTAAGTCCTAATGCACAGCCTATTTCTGTTGGTGTCTCGCCCTTATCAGATCTTTTAATAATATCTAATTTAACCTCCATGGTAATGGCCTTACGTTTCTTGGATGCGCCGCCATCCGAAGAGTCATCTTTCCTTTTAGGTGCCATTGTAAAATTCACAAAGAGTTGTTCAGTTGTAAAATTAATCTGTTGCCGTTGTCTCGTTATGCTCCGTTCTCGCTCTACATGGAACACCCCGGCTGCGTTGAGTTAAGTAGCACAAAGCTGAATCACTCCGCCTTTGTCTTATGCCGGTTACCCACTGCACAACTCGAAACGCGCCTGCCGTCCCCTTTTGGCCGCTGGTCACGGTCCCACTGGCCACTGAAGACCGTCTGATGACGTACACTAGGGGGTAGCAGAGGGAGGGGTCTCTGGCTTGTTTTCCGGGTTCAGTTGTTGTTTTAACTGCACCTCCGACGGTCTTCGATGAGATTAAAACTTTTTTTTATGTTTGGGGTGATCTACACTGGAGAGGACAGCAGCCTGTCAGCAGCAACTGTAAAAATGCCACGTTTCTTACCGGAGTTTGGTTCCAATTCCTGGAGGCTCGATCCGGTGAGTTTAAAAAGTCCGAAAAAAGTCCCGTTGTGGTTGTGTAATCAGATAGCGAGGCTCTCCCGACTGTTTGCCGGATGCGTCGAGCCGCCAGAGATCAACATTTGGGACGTCGGCGGCTCGACGGCGACGCGCGCGTGCGTGTGCAGGCTGCCCCCGCGCCGCTTCGATCACTTGAATCGCGCCGCTTCCTTGTTCGCCGTGACTCCACGCGTCTCCTCCATAGACTTTGAATGTAAACCGGCCGCTTCGGCCGCTCGACAAAGGGGGCAGTGGGTACTAGGCATTAGAGGTATAGTTCGCACCTGTAGCCCCCCAGTACCCCTCCGCCCTGTAATTTTCCATTGCGTGCCACTAAGGTACACTCAACCCCCTCCCTCCTGTAAATTTCCAGAGTCCTCAGGTGAGTTTCAAAAAGTACAGTGCCGTATTGTTTAGTGTAAAGTTGCGTAAACCCGCGTAACTCAAAACAATGCTTTTCAATGGGAGCACGTTCGTAAAGTCAAAACATTGTAAGTTGAGACCGTCGTAACCCGGGGACTACCTGTATTCATATTAGTGGTCAGATGTTACTTTTTATTCCTTAGAGGAAGTAGAGACTCTACAGAAACAGTTTGGCTCAAGCAGAGCCATAGAGAGAGAGAGTTGCGACACCCTTTGAACTCGCCGATAGGCGGTCATGTGGTTCATGCAGCTCTCAATAGTTCCAAACAGCTCATCGCTGTCAGTCAGTTTGAGCAGCTACTAGAGCAACATGACACAAAAATAGACTTTTCTTACTTTGTCTGGCGTCTTTATTGAGCAGTAACGAACTGATTACTTAACTAATTATTGATTATTTCACTGACTATGCGTTTTATTAAAGCATTTTTAGACGTGGCAGATGCATTTATCATTACAGTGAAACGAGACTGTAAACATATTTGTTAGAAAAAAACGTCTATGCAATATAGCCATGTCAACAGTGTTTTATAATGTTACACACGTAAACAAAAACAAAACAAAAATAAAACAGAGTAACACCTATTATAAAGCTATTTCTGATGTTCTCTGCATGAGAATGCTCCACCTTGTCCTCCATGCCAGCAGTTCAGATTTGCTCCAGCTTACCTGGGATGAAGTCTTAAATTCTGCACATTACAGTATATAATTGTTCTATTTAGGCCCGAGCATCGCTCGATTTCTTCTAAATTATTTTCCCGTCACTTCACGTGGCTGTTTGGGGCCTTCATCATATTCAAAAACTTACCAAACTTATGCTTTCTACAGAAAGCAGCTGGAAGATGCCTGTCTTTAAGACGGATGCTCTCACATACACTTTGCCGAGCATTTCAAGAGCGTGAATGGATTACGTTCCCATAGCAAGTATGTTGCACCGAGAGAACATGACTGAAAGGGAACTGAAAGTTATGCACCATAACTCATGTTCCCTGAAGGAAGGGAACGAGGTGCAACATAACTGGCCCTTTTCAATGCTGGAAGCTCGGTGAAAGCAGACCGTGAAAGCAGCCGAGAAGATCGTCGGTACCTCCTTCCCCTCACTGCAGGACTTACACAGCAACCGCCTCACTCGGAAAGCCCTCTGCATGGCAGGCTGCATGGCAGATGATCCCACACACCCACTACACAGCTGCTTCAGACTGCTGCCATCAGGGAGGAGACTGAGGAGTCTCCAGGCTCAAACCAGCAGACTGAGAGACAGCTCTGTTCATCAGGCAGTCAGGATGCTAAACACTCTGCCTGCTCTGCCTCCCCTCCCATTTGAACTGCCTTAACACAAAAAACTTTCTCACACATTACCACACAACACAAAGATTTTAACACTGGACTCTGTGTCATCAAACGGGTTATTCACTAAACTCTCGGTCATGTGCTCATTCAGTTTGCACTACTTCTCATATTTGCACTAATGTTTGTATTACATTACTGCCTATAGTCATACTACTGTTTACATTCACTGTTTACATTTATTAATACTGTTTACATTTATTACTACTGTTTACATTTATTACTACTGTTTACATTTACACTACTTTTATATCTACACTACTGCTGATACATATACAGTATTCTCTGACTAGCCTTATTTAAGGATGCCCAATGTGCCTTATGTGCCTTACTGCATATGCCACTTTGCCTCTATACCAACATCAACTACCTCATACATATACTGTGTACATTAACTCATATGCTGCTTTGCCACTCTTTGCAAATGTCAATGCTAGAACCTTCAGTTTATTTTATAGATATACTTTTTATACTTTTTATACTACTATGCAAAAACTCAGGACAGTATTACACTTTTATTATTTCATTTTATGCTTATGTTCATTAAATGTTTAGTGTTTTAGTGTTGGTGTAAATTTTCATACTTTTATACTACTATGCAAAAACTCAGGACAGTGTTACACTTTTACTATTTTATGCTTATGTTTATTAAATGTTTCAGTGTTTTAGTGTTTAAATGGTTACTGTTGCACCGAGGGACTGAGAGAAACGCAATTTCAATCCTGGGTATGTCCACAAGGCTCAGTCTTAGGACCAACCCTCTTTACAATTTACATAGCTCATGTAGGTCAGAGCATCCCTGATGCATCCTTACATTTCTATGCTGATGACACAGTTGTTTACTGTCAAGCTAAAACAGTTGCTAAGGCTTTCCAGTTTTTGCAATCCGCTTTTGACATCATCCAGTCTGATTTGTTCCGTCTCAAACTTGTACTAAATGCTGAAAAAACAAAAGGGATGTTTTTTTCAAGTAGGAAGTCGGTCCCAGCAGATCTTCCTCTGATTTTATCCTCAAATGGTGTCCCAATTGAGTTTGTTGATTCCTATAAATATTTGGGTATACTGGTTGATTCACAGCTCTCTTTTAAACTCCATGTGGAAAACCTAGTAAAGAAACTGAAAGTTAAACTGGGTTTCTTTTTCAGAAACAGATCATGTCTAACACTGAATGTTAGGAAACGCCTTGTATCTGTGACTTTCCTCCCCTCCATTGATTACGGTGACATTCTCTACATGAATGCTCCTACAAGCACCCTGCGGATGTTGGATGTTGTCTACCATGGTGCTCTAAGATTCATAACTGGCTGTGATTATCGTACCCACCACTGCACCCTGTATTCACTGGTTAACTGGACATCATTAACCTCACGCAGACTCTTCCACTGGTACATTTTCATCTTTAAATCACTTCTCGGTCTGCTGCCCTCATACATCTCCTCCTACATGTCTTTACGTGAGTGCAGCTACAGTGTGCGCTCTCAGGACATCATCACCTGCAGTGTTCCGTCAGTGAGGACTGAACTTGGAAAAAGGGCCTTCTCCTACTCTGCTCCTGCTTCCTGGAATATCTTACAAAAAGATTTGAAGCTCTCGGCCCTGACCTCCCTAAATGGTTTTAAAAATCTTTTGGAAACCTGGCAAAAACCATTGCAGATATGTTCCTGTTTTTGATTTTGTACATCTACCTTGTGGTGTTTTGCTAGTTTTGATACTTTGCATTTCACTTTCTATTTCTCTCCTACGTTTTTTTTTTTTTTCTGTTGTTTGTTGTTTAAGGAAATTCTACCATTGCTGTTCATCATTCTTTAGTTTGTAGCAGGTCACTTTTGTAAATGAGCCCTCGAGGCTCAATGAGATTTACCTGACTAAATAAAGGTTGAATGAATGTCCTGTACATATTGCAGTTCTGACAATAAAGTTGACTTTGACTTTGAAGTGCAATTGTTGAGGAAGATGGAGGGGCACTCACCGCCTAAATACCCAGAGGGCGGGGCCTCTGGTGCGGCGGTGACGCCCCTGCCGTAAAGTCGTGCATATACTCCTTCAGGTATTCGTGCCGGGTCGCAATTCCCATAGCAAGTATGTTACACCTCGTTCCCTTCCTTCAGGGAACATGAGTTATGGTGCATAACTTTCAGTTACTACCTTGTAAGTAGAAACTAAAATGGCTGGTTACTACCTGATAATAAGCTAAAATAGCTTGTATCTCATAACTAGAAGCTAAAACTTATTTTACTAACTAGTTAGTAAAACGTGGGAGTTTGCCCAACCAGTTTACATGTGCTTTGTGGACTTGGAGAAGGCATTCGACCGCGTCCCTCGGGGGGTTCTGTGGGGGGTACTCCGGGAGTATGGGGTACCAGGCCCATTGATATGGGCTGTTAGGTCCCTGTACGACCGGTGTCAGAGCTTGGTCCGCATTGCCGGCAGTAAGTCAGGCTCGTTTCCGGTGAGAGTTGGACTCCGCCAAGGTTGCCCTTTGTCACCGATTCTGTTCATAACTTTTATGGACAGAATTTCTAGGCGCAGCCAAGGTGTTGAGAGGATCCGTTTTGGTGGCCTTAGAATCGCTTCTCTGTTTTTTGCAGATGATGTGGTCCTATTGGCTTCATCAGGTCGTGATCTACAGCTTTCGCTGGAGCGGTTTGCAGCCGAGTGTGATGCGGCCGGGATGAGGATCAGTTCCTCCAAATCCGAGGCCATGGTCTTGAGCCGGAAAAGGGTAGCATGCCCTCTCCGGGTCGGGGAGGAGGTCCTGCCCCAAGTGGAGGAGTTTAAGTATCTCGGGGTCTTGTTCACGAATGAGGGAAAACTGGAGCGTGAGATCGATAGGCGGATAGGTGCAGCATCCGCAGTGAAGCGGGCGCTGTACCGGTCTGTCGTGGTGAAGAGAGAGCTGAGTCGAAAGGCAAAGCTCTCAATTTACCGATCGATCTACGTTCCCACCCTCATCTATGGTCATGAGCTTTGGGTTGTGACCGAAAGAACAAGATCTCGGATACAAGCGGCTGAAATGAGTTTTCTCCGCAGGGTGTCTGGACTCTCCCTTAGAGATAGGGTGAGAAGCTCAGTCATCCGGGAGGGACTCGGAGTAGAGCCGCTGCTTCTCCACATCGAGAGGAGCCAGTTGAGGTGGCTCGGGCATCTGGTTAGGATGCCTCCTGGACGCCTCCCTGGTGAGGTGTTCCGGGCATGTCCCACCGGGAGGAGACCCAGAGGAAGACCCAGGACACGCTGGAGGGACTATGTTTCTCGGCTGGCCTGGGAACGCCTTGGGATTCCCCCAGAGGAGCTGCTCCAAGTGGCTGGGGAGAGGGAAGTCTGGGCCTCCCTACTTAGGCTGCTACCCCGGCGACCCGACCCCGGATAAGCAGACGAAAATGGATGGATGGATGGATAGTTAGTAAAACTTCAGTTTCCAGCAATTCTCTGGAGTTTTTATAAATTGAAGGACACAACGTTAGTTTGAAAATTGCAGTACAGTACTTATTTTCTACAATATTAAATGTAGCATGAAGCTGCACTGCTCTAACTATGACCCCTGACCCATAATCATCTCTCAGACTTGCCATGAAACGTGTTCTGTAAAGTTATCTATGACTTTAATAATGGCTGATGTTTTTTTTTACACATTTCTCATCCTTGGACACAGAAGTCTGACAAATGTTTACCTTATTCTTCCAATATTTCTAAGAAAGAAAAACAAATCATTACTGAATTTTGTTTTATTTGATTAACAAGTGTGAAAATGAATAATTTTGATTGTTGTTTTCAATCATTACAATGAAATCATGTGAAATATTACAATGTGGATAACGTATTTCTCTGTTCTGTTTTTCAGAAAGTGATTGTGATTGTGGGGGAGTGTTGGTGCAGTGGTTAGAGACGGTGGGCCTGTGATCGGAAGATCGTCGGTTCAAGCCCCGATACCCCCAACATCAAAAAATGTGGATGGAAAAAGGTGAAACAACCACACCTGCCTCCACCCTCATTTGCCCCACTCTGGGCCCCTGAGCAAGGCCCTCAATCCCCACCATTTGCTCCCTAACAGGTCTCTCTTGAAAATGAGTTCTCATGGCTCAATGAGACTACCTGTATAAATAAAGGGTAAATTAAAAAAAAAAGATTTTTCCTTCAGAGACACCTGTGAAAATGTCTTTGAGCTGGAAGCTGTTTGCTTCAGAACAGTTCCAATTGTTTGTATGATTCTAGCTGTCACTTGAAACATGGAGTTGAGTCAGTGCCTCACTGAAAACTATTAAAGAAGGATGCTGTGATGCTGCGCCTCATTCAGCCTTTTATTACAGCAGAGACTGCTGACGAGGCTGTGTGCTGCACCCAGACCTCCTCTGGTCATCTGAGCACTGATTGTATTCCTGGTTTATTTCCACAAGAGTTGCTGTCTGGAGCAACTTCAATTTCAACAGGAGAAAGTGGTGAAAACACTTCAATAGAAATGGTAAATGTACTGTACTTATATAGCGCCTTTCTATCTTATAAACATACTCAAAGCACTTTACACTACAATCTGTGCCTCATTTACAGCACTCTACTAGATCTATACAAAAATAATGGAACAGATCATTCTAAAGAGACTAATCAGTGCTTTAGATCACATACATACACCGATGGAACACACATCAGAGGCAATGAGGGGTTCAGTGTCCAGGGACACTTTGGCATGTACCGGTAACTGCTGGTGGATTCAAACCCACAACTCTTGCATTGGAGGACAACTACTCTAAACACTCAGCCACAGCCACCCACTTAGTGGGCTGTGGAGACCTGCTAATCTCAAATAACTACAAAAGAAGCCAATTGCGATCTCGTTACATGCCTAATATTGAGGGGGTGTGGTCGTGAGATGGAGTGAGTCGCACTTGCCAGTGCTCCGGGTAAAATTTATTTTTTAGTACCACCAAGCCCTCTATATGTAATATTTTTTGACTATTATCACGCACACAACTTCCATCAAGCATCTCTTTTGAAGATTTTGGATTAAAAAATGTCTCAGAGGTCGGCAAGATCGAAGAAGGACGATGACGCTGGCCTAACCCTCGAGGCAATTACCTCGCTGCTCGAGGAACACCGCGCT
Organism: Garcialebias charrua; assembly: GCA_038048925.1. Taxonomy (NCBI): domain Eukaryota; kingdom Metazoa; phylum Chordata; class Actinopteri; order Cyprinodontiformes; family Rivulidae; genus Garcialebias; species Garcialebias charrua. The sequence goes on along the minus strand of JBBPBX010007919.1, from coordinate 6,140 downwards.
GCGCTGTCAGCTGAGTTTAAACAAACTTTTAGTCAGCTGGATCTCAAATTGGACCAAACTCGGCTCGTGGTGGAGGAACACGGCCAGCGTGTCTCATCACTGGAACTCGTCACTAACGACCTGAGCCAGCGCGAAACCGGTGCGGATCGTGGAAGACTACAGCCCAGAAGTCCTCAACCAGTGAGTGGAATATAAGGACGTGATGTCTGCGCTGTATTCTCTGGGTCTAAAACCTGCTCTGCTTTTTCCTGCTCGACTCCGCGTGACTTTACCTGATGGAAACAGAAAGTGGCTGGGCTCTGTGGAGGAGGCGCAGAAGTTCAGTGACACCTTTCAAGCTTCACAGCGCAAGTAATATTTAAACTTTTCTTCTAACTGATGAACAATGCGCTGTTCCCGCACTGGCTTTGATTATTACACTAAACTTTTCTTTACATGAGGTGAGGAACAGATGAGCAGGACTCTGCCCATACTCTGATTATCTGAGACTTTTTTAGTTGCAGCTTTTTTTGAACTATTAACATTTTTGAAATGAAACATTTTTCCTTTTCTCGTTTACCTGTTGACTATTTTGAGCTGAATCTTGGGTTAGTCCTGGATTGATTGATAATTAATTTGAGATTGGGATTAATTTAACTTTACGTTTGTATATGTGTGCGTGATTACCGGTACACATTTATGTGTATACATTTTTTGGCCTTGCATACTTTAAACTAGTTTGTGAGGTGCTTATAAAAATTTTTTTTTTTTTTTAGGCATTAGGTATTTAGGCACATAAATAATTGAAGTAGGCCTATCCATGTATAAAAATGGGTGAAATATATAATGTTTTCAATATATTATTTTGAACTATTAACATTTTTCCTCTTCTTGTTTACCTGTTGACTATCTTGAATTGAATCTTGAATTGGTCTTGGACTGATTGAAGATTTAATTTAGGATTAGGATTAATTTAACTTTGTTTATATGTGTATGCGTGATCACACATCTATGTGTACATTTTTGGCCTTGCATGAGGTGCTTATACATTTTTTTTCCTCTGATGATACTGGAGCACTAGTTTAAAAGTTAGACAGGAGACTTATTTTTAATTTCTATGGAGCTTGCTGCTTCTGTCTGTTGCAGCTGTCCAGGGTGGGAAAGGGAGGGGGGTGGGGGGTCCATCACTGCCATTAATTTATATTTTCTTTCACTTTGCCAAGAACTGCACAGCCATCAACACATTAGACTGTATTACCTACCTTTCTTATACAAATTATTAGTAATATGAGTGGTCAGTTGGTGTTGTCAAGCTGGAACGTCAAAGGTTTGAACCACCCCGTCAAGAGAAGGAAGGTGCTCTCTCATTTAAAACAGTTAAATACAGGCATTGCTTTCCTGCAGGAGACTCACATTAGAAGTGACGATAGCAAACGATTACTGCAAACATGGCACGGGCAGAGTTTCCATTCCTCATTTCGAGCAAAGGCTCGGGGCGTCTCGATCCTCATCAGTCAAGACATTTCATTTGAACCTTTTCAAGTTAACTCAGATAAATATGGTCGTTTTGTGATTGTTTCCGGTAAATTGTACAACACACCAGTAGTGCTAGTTAACGTTTATGCCCCAAATACGGATGATGTTGGTTTCTTTGAGAAATTCTTCTCACTGCTCCCGGACCTAAACACATACTCATTGATACTCAGTGGTGACCTGAATAGGCTATATGCCACGGACTTCCTTTCTAGCACTTCCGCATTCATGGGCCAGATGGCGCACTTCCGGTTCACAGGCACAGGATGGCGATCTTTACACAATCTCTGCAGGACTTGCCGACAGTCAATGATGTGTACAGAATTATTCAGACCTTTGTCTAAAGCGCACATCTAAGAAAGACAAAGGATTTAAGCTTTATGTGTCCAACTACATAAATAACTCTGAAGGTAAGTCTGTATTTGTTTTCAGTTCACCAAACTGCATCATGTAGGCTAACACAGCTAACATAGTTAACCCTTGCTAAATTGTTGAGTAAACGTGTTTTGTCTGTACATTTCTGATTTAACACAAATGTTTAGTTTCAAACAAGGAGGCAGGAGAAGTCAGGGCTGAGTGTTTACAGTCCATGAGGAGCAGCAGAAGCCCCACTGTTTGAGTCAAAGCCACCTGACAGTTCAGTTTCAAACAAGGAGGCAGGAGATTTAGACCAGATTTAGAAACACAAGTTATTTTAATTTAATTATTTTAATTCAAGTTTGTGTACAAAACTTGAGTTGAAGTTAAATATCAGACAATATAAACTCTTTATATTCAACACATGTCTGCTATATGGTTTTGTGAATCTCACTGTTTATAGCAGCTCTTAATAAGAGATGTTTTCTTTCACTGGACAGGACACCGTAGTGATGATGAGGAGGAGGGAGCCAGCTGGTCCAGCCTGGATGTTTGTGAGCCGAGATCGGATCCAAACACTCTCCACTGATGACGAAGGACATGTGATCCATGTGGATGGTTGAACAGAAGAGCTGCTTCATCACTTACCTTTGTCTGACTGATTAATGTTTTTAAATCTCCATTAGCTGTCGAGGAAGCTGTGACTTAAAGTCAGAAGCTGTAATGCTATAAACTGTTTAAATCTTGTGCCTCATATGTTTTCTACAGTAATGTAACATCATCATCAAATTTGTTTTTAATAAACTGGCTAAAATAAAACTGAACTCTAAGCCTGTCTTAAATCAACATACACATTTTTTTGGGTGATAATATGAAGACAAAGTCAGAATGTTTTGAACATTTTATTTTCTTACAAGTAGTAAGTAGTGTGACTGTAGTGTCAGGGTACAGTAGTCCTGAAGTATGCAGGTAGATTTTTATGCATCTGCTCTTCAGGTATCGGGTCCTAATTGAGCCGAGTACTGTCAATAAAAAGTTGCAGTGATAATCCGCCTGACCGTGGACTGATGGACACCGTACCGGTCAGCAAGGTCCCGTTGCTTTCATCCAAGGTCAAGGTCATTTAAGAACAGGAAGAACTCAACGGGCTGCAGGATATTGGTTGACGGGGTGGTGTGGATAAATAATCAATAAATAACACTGAACAACTGGTAATAACTAATAATTCAATCTCAATGTCACTACTTGTGCAATAACCTGTCACACAACCTGTGTAATGTTGATTATGTGTAGTGTATATATATATATACTGTATATATATAACTATGTGCATGTTAGCTTGTACTGTATTACTAGTTTGAAATACTTACAGTAGTTCATTCAAATTCATCCTGCTGCATCATTACTGTATATCCAACCATGTTTACTGTCTCTCTTCAGGACTTTGTGAATATTATAATTACTTTTTCACTTTGCATGCTTTTAGTATAGTTTGATTTTTAGCAAGTCAAATCTGCTCTTCTCATCCTGAGCACTTCATTGTACTGTTAACTCTGTGTTAACCTGTATATGACAAATAAACACAACTTGAACTTGATGGGGAGTTCCTCTCATCTCATTCTTGGTGAACACCGACCATGAATGGCAGAGCAGAGCAGTCATGGGTCAGAAACACGCCAGGAGGTCAGATGATGCAAACCTGAAAAAACAAAAAAGTGTTCATATTTACCTTCATAACGTAAAAAACCAAACAGAGAACTCTTTATGAGAGTTATGCTTTAAAATAAATAATTACATCTCAGGAAATAAAAGTTTAATTGAAGTGAAACAGTTCTGGTTTCATATTAAAGGAAACTGCAGAGAATATTTCAGAGGTGTAACAGCCCTGAAGTTACTAGGAGTTTACAAACATATTTACAGATTAGAAAACTGTTAAAATCTGAATATTATTTTAAAAGTATGTAGTTACAAACTTTTATTAAATCACTCATCATGACTCCAACATTAAATCTACAAGTGCAGGATGTGGAGTCGAGTCATATTCATGTTTCTTACTGAGCTGCAGCTGCTGTGTTCTCCTCCTCGCTGTCCTCTCTGCTGCTTCTCCCAAAGCCCCGGTCATGGAAGGGAGAATTATTCCACTGGAACAATGCAGGTACAGCTCATTTTTAACCACTGTTTGATGCTGGCTCTTGAATATTCTGAGGTTTAAAACGCCAGCTACAACCGAGTGTTAGCTTTAAGGCTAACTCGGTTAGCCACGAACTCTGGCATTAAAATATAAAAAACTAAGCGCTCTATTGTCCCTGCTATTCACTGGACACAACGGCACACAACAAATCTCTCTTGTTGTACCAGTAGCTCGCAGATAATTTACCTTTTGTGTCTTTTACATGGTCTAGTTCTAGAAGCTACCGCTAAAAACAACTGCTGTCGACCAGAACCGGAAGTGTAGCGTAGAGCCCAGATTTTAACGGAAGTACGTCACCACTACCCGTGGCATATACCCTATTGCTGGTTGGACCCAGTTTTGGACAGATCCTCTACAAACCCTGCCACAGCCAGCAGGTCGTCCCACACTATTCGTGCCTTTCTATCTAAGTATGGCCTGTGCGATGTATGGCGTTTTTTACACCCAGCTGAGAGAGAATATTCTTTTTTTTCTCATGTTCATCATTCATACTCGAGGATCGATTACTTTTTCATGGACAACAAACTTCTTCCCTCTGTCCGTGGCTGTGACTACCACAGTATTGTCATCTCAGACCATGCACCTGTCACTCTGTCTTTGTCCCTCCCTGACATTCCTATAAGGAGTAGACAGTGGAGATTCAATTCAACGTTACTGTTAAACAATGATTTTGTTACATTTATAGAAAAAGAAATAACCTTCTTTCTATCCATAAACAGAACTCCTGGGATCCCACTGTCAACAGTTTGGGATACCCTTAAGGCCTATCTTAGGGGACAAATCATTTCATATACCGCCCGGCTGAGGCAAAAATCTCAAAAAGAAAGAACTGATTTAGCCCAGCAGATAAAAGAAATTGATCAACAATACGCTCAAAACAAATGCCCTAATCTGTACAAAAAAAAAGTAGAACTCAAAACTAAGTTTGATTTATTGTCTACATACTCAATAGAACAATCACTTTTGAAAAGTAAATCATCATTTTACATACATGGAGAAAAGTCAGGAAAACTACTGGCAAATCAGTTGAAGGGTGCCATGGCTAAACAAATCATCCCTAAGATCCAATTAGAGAACGGCACCACAACTCTAGATCATTTACAAATTAACAGAGCATTTAAGGACTTTTATTCCCATTTATATACTTCAGAATCCCAAACCAACAAGAATTTATCTTCTCAGTTTTTCGAAAAGACCAACATGCCAAAACTCACACCCAACCTGAAAGATGCACTGGAGATCCCAATATCCCTGACAGAAATTGTGTCAGCTGTATCGGTAATGCAGTCTGGCAAATGTCCGGGTCCTGACGGCTTCCCTGCTGAATTTTTTAAGAAATTTTCTTCATTACTTTCCCCACTCCTACACTCGGTTCTCTTAGAGTCATTTGACCAAGGATCCCTTCCGAAATCTTTTTTAGAGGCCTGCATTACCCTCATTGCAAAGAAAGGAAAAGACCCAACTCACTGTTCCTCTTATCGACCAATCTCCCTTTTAAATACAGACGCCAAAATTTTAGCCAAAGTTCTTGCTCAAAGGTTGGAAAAGATCCTTCCTTTCATCATATCAAAAGACCAGACTGGATTCATTAAAGGCAGGCACTCCTTTTTTAATGTCAGACGCCTTTTGGACATTATTTATTCTCCTTCGGATACTGTTCCTGAGTGTGTTATTTCCCTTGATGCAGAGAAAGCATTTGATCGGGTTGAATGGGACTACTTGTTTAATGTTCTTGACAAATTTGGTTTTGGCCCCAATTTCATTACATGGGTGCAATTAATTTATTCACATCCCACCGCAACCATTCGTACCAACTCTCAGATATCAAAACCCTTCAGTCTACATCGAGGAACTCGCCAGGGATGCCCACTGAGCCCTATGCTCTTTGACCTGGCAATTGAACCTCTTGCCACTGCCTTGCGGTCCTGTGACACAATTTCAGGAATCTGGAGAGGCGATATGGAGCACAAGGTCTCCCTTTATGCTGATGACCTTTTACTTTTCATTTCTCATCCGACTGACACGCTGCCCTCCGTTTTATCATTACTTGAGGAATTTGGAATAAACTCTGGTTACAAAT
>JBBPBX010007918.1:50699-63951 GCA_038048925.1 Garcialebias charrua | reverse complement strand
AGCCAGCCATCAGGTGAAAAGAAGGAACCCAGACCCAGACCAGTGGTCATTCCGTATGTTGCGGGAGTTTCAGAGACATTGAGACGTTTATTTTCTAAACACAACGTCCCAGTGGCTTTTAAACCCCAAAATACATTACGGCAAAGACTGGTTCATCCCAAAGATCCAGTCCCCCGGCACAAACAGAGTAATATTGTGTATGCTGTTCAGTGTCAGGAGGGCTGTGATCAGTCTTACATTGGGGAAACTAAACAGCCACTGGCCAAAAGGATGGCCCAGCACAGAAGATCAACATCATCAGGTCAGGACTCTGCGGTCTACACTCATCTCCAGGCCAGAGGTCACTCTTTCAGGGATGAAGATGTTCACATCCTTGATAGAGAGGAACGATGGTTTGAGAGAGGAGTAAAGGAGGCCATCTTTGTGAAAAGAAACCGTCCATCATTAAACAGAGGTGGAGGCCTCCGGGTTCAACTGTCCCCCTCTTACAATGCTGTTATTGCTAGTATCACTCAGCCCTCTGTGAATAGCAAACAACCATCAGGGTGCAAACAATCCATCGTTAGGCTGATGGTCCTCCTTGATCATGTGAGCAGCTGGTTTCAGCTGTCAGCAGCAAACTGGTTAATCCACTGTGACAGGGTGCTATTTATAAGACTGAGCTGAAAGCAGCATCTCAGACTGAGGAAGTCTTTCGGACAAAAGATGAAACGTTTCTACAAATTTATTTGTTTTGTTTTGTTTTTTGAATGTCCAGAGGACCAGATTTAACTTTTTAAAATCATCTTATGATGAAATGAGACAGAGTCGCAGCCGATTTGTCAAACTTTGTAAATGTTTGCTCATGAGATGTGTGTTAGCGTAAATGGTAAATGGACTGTACTTATACAGCACCTTTCTATCAAGATACTCAGAGTACTTTACAACACAATCTGTGCCTCATTTTTTCATTCATACAGTACTCTACTCTATGCAAAGACTAATCAGTGCTTTATCACATTCATACACTGATGCATCGGAGGCAATGAGGGTTTCAGTGTCTTGCCCAGGGACACTTCGGCATGTGACTGCTGGTGGAGTTGAACCCCAAACTCTCCCAATGGAGGACAACTGCTCTAACCACTCAGCCACACCTGCCCCATAGCCACAGTGTATGTGTTGGGGATGACTCTCAGCTAGTACCACTCTACATTTTAGGTCAGTATCTGTAAAACCAACAGAGTTGTGGCCTTTAGAACCACAAAAACATTAATGTCTTTCTCTTTTGGATGGATGATACAACAAGGAACTCAAGAGAACAATGATACTTCATCTTCTCATCAATCTTTTCTCCCATCACTAAAGTTAACAAATGAGGTTTATGAAATCACTAAAACACAAAATATTTATCAGTAAAAATGCAGGTTTTGTGTAAATATTTACTTTGTTCATATAGTGCACTGTAAGAAGGAATATAATTTATTTTATTTTTTTTTGGATGCTGGCTCTGATTATATGGGCTGCTGATTATCCATGCTGCTGATTTGTTTCATGCTGCTGTGTTCATTCGTACTCACCTGCTCACACAGACTCATGTTCGTGCTGCTGTTGTTCGGCGTATTGTTTTGCACTATTACTGTTTAGAGTGTTTCTTAGTTTATATCTAGATCCATCTTTTTACAATTTATATTTTTGCTATTGTTGGATGAATTTGTGTACACAATTTCATTCCACCACATGTGGTGAAATGACAATAAAACCTACCTGAACTTGAACTTGGTTGAATACAAGAAGGTGAAATTGTTTTTTTTCTCTGTGTGTGTGTGTGTGTGTGTGCGTTCCAGTGTAAAGTTACTGTAAATACAACTGCAGCACCATGTCTCTTGTGAACTCTTTGACCTACCGATAACACTGATGACGTTAAAACCCTGGGAGTCTTTCACCTCCCCGTTCAGCTCTCCACGGCACACGTATGTCCTGTCCTCCAGCGGAGCCTTGTAACCTTCAGCGGGGGCGTACAGGCCTGTAATGGTCCGGTCCGTGTCCTGCTCATGCAGGGTGACGGTGATGTTGGGGTTGGTGACCACACACGGGATGATGCTTTCATCACTGGTCTTTGCCACCATGCCATGGGTGCTTGTTACAAACCACACCTCAGGATCTGCAGCAAGACAGGATCCATCATTTAAAACATTGTCTTCTTGTTTAATCTTTTTCTTTGTGCGCTCCAACTACATGTTGCGCTGTTTTATATAGTCATATTTCTATACGTTCAGTTCATTTAGGAGATGGGTGCTATGAATTTTGATATTGATATAAACTATTGAAGTTCTATGATCTGGTGGAATATAATATTCTTTTATTAATGTGTAAAGCACAGAATCAAACACTACCTCAGAATATTCAAAAACATTTTGTAAAGAGGGATAGCAGTTATAACTTTAAGGGAACTGATATTTTTGTTAAACCACATTATAGAACAAGTTTTAGGAGTAGGCCTACTTTAATACAGGGCATAGGTCTGTGGAATGGTTTGGATAATAATGTCAAAGAGGCTAAGTCTGTGTTTATATTCAAGAGAATGATTAAGAGTGAACTCTTTAAAAATATATTTAAATGGTTAAAATTATAAGTACCATATATACCGGTATGTGCATTGTAATAAGTTACAAAATTGGTTCATGGATAATTATTGTTTAAAATTGATTGTTTGAATTTATTTTGTTTAAAAAGGGGGCAGATATTATAATATTTTTTCTTCTTCTGCTTCCTTTCATTTTAAATTTGTTTTTTTTCTCCTTAATATGGTTTTGTAAATATATATTTTTTTGTGTTTTAAATTTGAAATGAACAAACAAACAAACAAATAAATAAATATTTGTAACTTTTATGTTTTTCAATATTTTGAAATGAATTTACAATTTCTTTTTACATTAGAATACATTAATCGTGTCAATTAATTCAAAACGTTGTTCTTTTTTAAATCTGCTTCAGCTTTCTTGCTTTGTTCTGTTTTGCTAGCATTTTGCTACCTTTAGCTACTTTGATCTTGCAGCTAGCTACTTTTATCTTTTATATAGCATTGACTTCCTTTTCCACGGGCGGCCGTGGCACAGTGGTAATGGCAGTCGACCCCCAATCGGAAGGTCGGAGGTTCGAGTCCCGCATCCGCCCACCATGTGTCGTTGTGTCCCTGGGCAAGACACTTAACCCCGAGTTGCTCCCGGTAGGTCTGGATAGCGCCCTACAAGGCAGGCTACCACTAACGGTGTTTGAATGTGTGTATGAATGGGTAGATGGCTCGTATTGTAAAGCGCTTTGGGGCTCCTCAGAGGGGGCTGGAAGGCGCTATATAAATAAGCTCCATTTACCTTTTTTCTTTTTTCTTTTACAGAAGCTACTGTGTTTTTCTTATTTTAGCCTCGTTTGTTGCTAGTGTTCTGCTCCTTCTCATAACTTCATTTAAGCTTCTTCAGCAGATTTCAGCGTTTACACTGCATTTCCACAGAAAATGTAAAAATTATTTGGAGCTGTCGGGTTGTATTGTAGGATGAAAGCTGAAGGCAAACGAGCCGGACCTCACCTGGGACAAACACAGCCACCTCCGTAGTTTCCCAAGAGCTTCGACTGACACACTGATACACACCAGTGTGCTTCCAGTTCACATTCTTTAGCATCAGAACACTGGACAGGGCATCACTTTGCACTATTTGGTATTGTTGATGACCATTTTCATCCTTCTCGTTCAGATACTTGATCATGTCGTCGCTTTTGATTTCCCAGGTGGTCTCGGTGAAGTCGGAGCAGGTTAGGTTGAGGGACGAGCCTCGAGTCAGCACGAACTCGTTGCCACCAGGTGTGATCTTCAGGCAGGAGACTTCAGCGCACCAACACGCCAGAGCTGCAGTTTGCACACCACAACAACAGTCATTAAGGTGGGGGTTAAAAGAGATGGCAGAAAGAGTTCAGAGGTTACATCAACAATGTAAGTCAGATCCTGTTCTGTCTCAAAGCGTGAAGGATACGAGTCGTCTGGAGCAGATGAGTAGAGAGGAAGAGGGTGTCAGTGACAGCTGGACCCAAAATTAAAGATGCACATCTGAATGCATCAAAGTATTGTGCAATCTTACAATTCACTTAGTTTATCTCTATAATTAGCACAATATCATTAAATTACACATTTCAGAATACCCTGAACATTCATGCAACTTCTTCCTTATTATGGAAGTTATTAACAAATATTTAGACTTGGCTAAATGAGTATTGTGAAGTAGTAGTTGGTGTAAGCCTGGGGTCACACTCTTCTGCACAATTAAGCCTAACTGTTTTTTACACATTTTCACTTTTTGTTGGTAGCATGAAATTTAATCCTCACCTGCAATTGTAAGTGTCAGGTGGCGCACGACTGCTGACACCCTCCTCATGGCGGCTGCTTTTTGTGACCACGTTTTTCTGCAAACGGAAGGTTCACACGCAGAGAAACTCCATCAGTCAGTATTGAAAATAAATGTCTTAGTTGACAGAAAGACAAATACAGGTACCCTGCTGCATGCTCAATAATCCAGGTAGAAAAATCTAAAAAAAGCTAAGTCTGGTCCTCTGGACATTCAAAAAACAAAACAAAGCAAAAAAAATAAAAATGTGTAGAAACGTTTCGTCTTTCGTCCGAAAGACTTCCTCAGTCTGAGATGCTGTATTCAGCTAATGCCTGGTACCCACCGGACCCGTGTCGGGCGGCTGAAGCGGCCGGTTTACATTCAAAGTCTATGTGGAGACACGTCGAGGCGCGGCGAACCGTGAAGCGGCGCGTTTTGAGTGATTGAAGCGGCGCGGCGGCACGCGGCAGTTCCTTTCCACGCACGCGCGCGTCCGAAAGCAACCTACGCGTCGAGCTACGTCGAGCCGCCAACGTCATAAAATTCGATCTCTGGTGGCTCGACGCGTCCAGCAAACAGTCGGGAGAGCCTCTGCTATGTGATTACACAACGACAACGGGACTTTTTTTGGACTTTTTAAACTTACCCGATCGAGCCTCCATGAATTGGAACCAAACTCCGGTAAGAAACGTGGCATTTTTACAGTTGCTGCTGTCCGCTCCAGCATACGATCACCCCAAACATAAAAAAAACGTTTTAATCTCAACAAAGACTGTCGGAGCTGCAGTAACACAACAACTGACCCGGAAAACGAGCTAGACCCCCTCCCCTCTGCCTCCCCCCAGTGCGCGTCATCAGACGGTCTTCAGTGGCTTTGTGGGAACGTGACAAGCGGCCAAAAGGGGGCGGCAGGAGCGTTTTGAGAAATTAGGTGGGTACCAGGCATCAGTCTTATATAAACACAGCACCTCAGACTGAGGAAGTATTTCGGACGAAAGACGAAACGTTTCTACAATTTTTTTTGTGTGCTTTGTTTTGTTTTTTTGAATGTCCAGAGGACCAGACTTAGCTTTTTTTTTTAGACAAATACAGGTAGTTCACAGCCAGAAATATCTACTTTTATCAGTTAAAGTGAACAAATAAGCAGGAAGATTACATTTTGCTTCTTTTTTCAATATAATATCTACCGTATTTTTCAGACTATAAGGTGCATTAAGCGAAACTAAACAGTCAGATAAGTCAAAATGTATTCAACTTATTCACAATAACCACATAAAATCAGTATGAGGTCAGTAAGCACAACCAAAATTCATACACAAGGCGCAACTGATTATAAAGCTCACTGTTGACTTTTGAGAACATTTAAGGATTTTAAGTGCACCTTATAGTCTGAAAAATACGGTATATGAGAGATGAACTTAACGTGATGACTCCTGCTTTCATCAGCTCCCGTCGGGTGAAATAAAGTCGAAAACACATTAAATTGTAGATCCAAACATTCTGCTGTGAAAGAATGAATTCACACCTTGCTTTTGCCTAGAGGACAAATAAAAACAAAAAAGCATGTGATTCGTCACAAAGCCGTTTTCTGAGAGTCTGAGGTGCAGTCGCAGCTCACTCTGGAGGTATTTGATGCCTCGCTGCACCGGGACAGAGCAACAATGTCTGCCTCTTTGTGTTCCCGGATCACCAGCATTCTGCCCACGAACAAACAGGTCACTGTGTGCAACTTTGGAGCACCCTTACTGGCAACAACGCTGCGTCCAAGCTGTCCCTGAGCCACGCTGAGATATCAATTGGTTTTGGTGTAAACAAAAGGGAAAATGAGGGTATGCGCTCTGAAAGGAAAGGCTGCTGTGGCGCTACAGTGCGTATCATGTTGTACACTGATGCAGCATCCAAGGAGCGATTCAGGGAACGTCCACCATCGTCCCTTCAATAGCTTGAACAGCTCTAGACTTTAGTGTTGGAAGTTCACAGCTGAGGAGGTCAGAGGCAAAGACGGAAGAGGGGAAGGGTGGTTTGTTGTTATGTTTGGGACGGGGGGAGGTGGGGTGGGGTTCAGGCAGACGTCTGGAAACAGTTAAGGATGGATCACAGGCCTGAACGCAAGAGGGTGGGAAAGAAAACGAGGGCGGAAGAGCGAGTCTTGGGAAGAGCGAGGGTGGAGGAGGAAGAGTGCGAGCCAGAGAAATAAATTGTGAAATCTCTTTAATATATCTTGCTCAATTTAACTTCTTTTGGTTTTTTTACTCCACTGGACTTGAACTTTACAACTTCTATTCAAACACTCAATTTTAGTTCATTGTGCAATAAACCACTTTTGTTGGAATTTATCTTATCTGACCTGAAACCTAATATTCATTTATCAAAGACCACATTTCCGAGAACCAGTTTAGATGGACAGTCCAAAAATGTTGTAAGTTTGGTTCGCTGGAAAAGGTATAAACAAATATTATCTCACCTGTTGTAGATAGCTTTTTGAATGACCTCTGTTCAGAGACATACAAAGTTACTTTTGATTGGGTTAGCACAATAACAGCTAGTCTGAGCCATGTAACATATTTACAGTATTGGGTAGTTGTAGCTAAGTGGTTATAGCAGTAATCCAACATTTAGAAAGTTGGGGGTTCGAGTCCTCTAAGTTGTGGTCAAATGTGTGCCCTGGGAAAGACGTTGAACCTTTCAGTGCCTCTGTATGGCCCATTGGTGCATGAATGTGATCTAAAGCAAACAACAAACATTGCCCTTTATAAAACTTCTACCAAATTTCATAGCAGTTTATGAAAATGCCATATTTTAAACCTTTACACTGCAGACGGGTTTACATCACACTGGGAGTGCTAGCAAATAACCACATAATTCAATGTAAATAGCAATGCACTGCAAAATGGAAACTGATCTAAATGATTTTAAAATAATAACATAAACTGCTATGAGTTTTTAGATTGGGGTTGTTTTAAGGCCAGTCCACTGTGGTTTTGGCCCCACTGGGGCTAGCTGTTAGCTAGCTGTTAGCTCAACAACTCCGGTCAGAATTAATGCTTTGTTTATTAAAGCCTGCCAGTTTTTTTTTAACCAAATCATTATTTTCCAACCTGAACCATCGGTTATCTATGTTTATTTGGAATAAAAAGCATTCACGGATAGCCAGGAAGATCTTGCATCTGTAGTCTTGGAGGCAAGTCACTTCCTAATTTCAAGCACTATTATTGGTTAGCTAATACCAGAGCTCTATTGTTTTGGTTAAAAAAGGATAGTCCTGTTCCCAATTGGGTGGATTTGGAAAGGGCCTCAATTAGATGCAGTTTCCCCTCTGCATTACTCTGCTCTCAGTTGCCTTTTAAACAGCCAATTTCAACTTACACTGTACTTCTAACCCAATTGTGATCTGGACACTCAAGATCTGGAACCAGTTCAGGAGGGCATTTAACTCTACACAGTCACTGTTTGTGGCGCCTGTGTCAAATAATTACGTTTACCCCCTCTGTAGCTCATACAGCTTTTGATGCCTGAGACTTGAATGGAGTACATTCACTACATGATCTCTATGTTGATGATACGTTTGCCTCTTTTGAGCAGCTGGTACATAAGTTTAATATCCACAAGTCACAGTTTTTCAGATATCTGCAGCTGAGACATTTTGTGAGGTCTAACTCTTTGCTTTCCTTTGTACCCCTCTAAAAACTTTGTGGTTAAGATTTTGGAGTGCATGTCTGACACGAAGGGGGCCCTCAGTAAGATTTATACACTGCTCAGTTCATACCACGAGACCAGCTTGCACTCTGTTAAATTGAAATGGGAAATGGACTGGGAGGAATCCATTTTATTCTCTGTCTGGCGAAAGATCATTCAGAACATTTATTTTACAGTATATCTGAGACATGCTGTGATTCAATTCAAGGTGGTGCACTGGTCCAAAGGTAAACTGTCCAAGATAAATACTGACCTGGATCCTGCATGTAACCACTGTAAACAAACTACAGTTACGTTCTTACACACATTCTGGACTTGTCCAAAGCTGCAAGGCCACTTGCAATCTATTTGTGAGACTTTCACCATTTCATTGTTTGGATGGAATATTGTGTCTCTCTTCTAGCCAGGAGACTTGTTTTATGTAGATGGAAGGATCCACATCCCCTGGCATATGAACACTGGAAAAGAGAAGTCATGTGTCGTGTTCATCTAGATCAGATTTACTCTGAATGGTTCTGTTGAGAGATTTTGTGACACTTGGCAGCAATGTACGTCTTATGTTGAAAGTATGTCAGTGCCTGTTTAATGTATGCATGTCTGTGTAGCAGATCCAGTATGGGAGGGCTAGGGTGGGAAGGGATATTGTTTGTTGTGTGTTTTTTTAAATTGTGTGTGTGTTCTAAAAAACAAAATTGATAAAAAGACTGATTGCTTCATTCCATTTATCTTGAAAGCTGGAATTCAGATCTTGAAAAGACATCACACCTGACTTTACCTGTTCAGGCTGCAAGTCGGAAACACGGGAGGATTTATTGCTTGTTGTGCTCAGTAACCAGGCTGACTACTATTAGTAATACAAGCTAATAAAAATGGATTTATCTGAATTCTGTGCATCCAAAGCTCTAGCAAATTGTTCACCAATAGTGGTTGGCCTGCACTTGGTATGTTACTACTGGGAAACTGACAGAAGTTAAAATAAAAAGTTTTATTCCTTCAGCTATCCATGCGTGACTCAGCCATGAATTTCTGAACTTTCAAATCAATTTTTTTTACTTTGGGGGTGTTGTGGTTTATTTTTGGCCCCTGGAACTCAGAAATTCAGACTCCGTAGTACAAAAACCACCATAAGCTCCTCTACTTTTCTGAATTAAGGTTATTCAAAGAGCTACCTATAACAGTTATTACATTTTCATAACCTTTCCACAGAACCCCACTTCAAAAGATCTGAGCTACTGCTTTAATATTTTTTTGGTGGTTTTGTCTTAAGGTATTAAGAAAGTTGAACGTTCCTGTTAGTTCTGATGTTCTGTAATAAAATCCAAGTTAGTTACTCAAACCAAAAACACGTTGTTTCCCTAAATTAACTGCCTTTGGCAGTTTTGCTCCCAACACGCAGAGCTCAGAGGTTTCAAGCAGTTCCAGAATCCCAACTGACCCGTTTCCTCCTCCGCCTCCTGGTTCTAATAAAAGGAGGTGACGTAGAGACAGATAAGACAGCGAGCAGGACAGATGGAGAGAAAACTTTTTTCTTTGGGTTGCAGATGTTCCAAATGCAAATCTAAACATTTGAAACATAATTCATGCTGCATGCACAAACTGAGCAGTGAGTGCATGGACATACAGCCTAAATGACCCCTTCTCAACACACACACACACACACACACACAACCTCTCCCTCCTTTTCCCCCCCTTTTTGTCGCTGCTATCTTAGTACAGTTCACGTTCCCACAATGTTAATCTGAAACTTTCCCAGGACCGCCGATACACCCGGGACTCCACTGGTGACGACGGCAGGAGCGGAGGGGTCACCTCATCTCTGGGGTCCCAGAGGAGAGAACCCAGGGTCCATCCACTGAGGAAGCCATTCATCAGCACTCAGCTAAAGCCTGTAACGTTAGTGTCAGAGACGAGGCCTTGGAGCGACAACAGCCAAACACTGTGACACTGAAACATGTGTCGTTTGGCATCACTGAATCTAACAAATCATATTTTCACAGACTGAGACCAACGTTTGATCAAATAACTGCCACGGTGAAAGCGTCTAAGATCATCTAAGATCAAAGAGTGACAAACATTCCCCTTTTTAACAAAAATCTGGAGGTTATTTTAGAGTTTGAACGGAGCGGAAAAGTAATGTTTAGCTACTGCAACTCGATCAGGTTTCTTGTTGACCAGTGGGCAGTGGGGGGCCTATGAAGGCTTTGAAAAAGAAATCCGTCTTTAAAGTTTTGATGTGTACTTTAAGATTATATAGATGAAAAGCAGCCAAAAGAGCACAACAATTTAAAAGCCAAGGAATGCATATCGCCTGATGTTGGACTTTTAAACTAAGATCATCTTCTGGTCTGAAATGATGGAGTTGTAGCCGATTTTGTGACACACTGAAAACATGTTATGTGTGATATCCTGCATGTTCTAGAGCAGGGGTCTGCAACCTTTATGATCAAAAGAGCCATTTCTGCCCCATCGTTCACGAAATTAAACGCGTCCAGAGCCGCAGAACTTGATACAATAGTCATTATTAACTGGAGGCCCATGGGCCACTTAAAGTTTGTTAGAGGAGGCTTTTCTGGCCTGTAGGCGTGAAATTATAAAACTAAAACCATCCAGTGATTGTTAACATTTTTTTTGACATTTTTACATTTTGAGACAAAAATAATAGACAGGATTCAATCCATTCATCCATCTGTCCATCCATCCATCCATCCATCCATCCATCCATCCATCCATCCATCCATCCATCCATCCATCCATCCATCCATCCATCCATCATCTTTACTTGCGTCTTCCTTTTTGGGTTACAGGGGTCACTGTTGTCCATATCCAGGTCACAAGTACATAAGACTGGATTCTTGTAAAGAATATATATTCATATACATTTTTTGGCCTATTTTTTAAACTAAAACAATGAACTTTGCAGGTGTATGTGATTTTTTCCGTGTGTGGAGAAATTGAGTATTCTACTTTGAAGAAATAAAGCAAGTAAAAGGGAGTATAACTCTGTGTATTAGTACTAGTATACACATATTTGCAAAGTAAATGACAGGAAAACAGCTAAAACTAGTAATTTTTTGTTGTGGGTATAAGATCCTATACAATTCAATTTATGTCGGTTTTGATCAAAGCTTGAAAGAGCCGCATGTGGCTCCAGAGCTGCAGGTTGCAGACCCCTGTTCTAGGTACATGTTCTGAATGACTCTTAGCTACTTACAAATTGTCAAACTCACGGAGTTAGAGACACTTTTGTGTTTTTAAAGTTAACCGTGGAGGTCATGTTGAATTTGATTGACTTCAAAAGTCAATCAGTTTTAGATATACTTTTTGAAAGTTTCATTAAACGTGCTCAGCAGTTTGTTAGATATGTTGCTAACAGTGTGGCCTTATGGACACACAGACATCATTGCTCTGTGTTTGCCTTCTAGTAGCATGAAATTTTAAAAAAACCTTCAAATTAAAGCAGGAGCAGCAGCTGTGTGATGAGGAAGTGAGTTGACATTGTTCTGACAAAGTCCTCTGTTATGGAGGATGAAAAGTGTCAGGACAGTAAATCAGCCAACAAGTCAAGCTGACTGAGTGATGTGCAGAGAAACACTTCAAGTCTGTTGATCTCTGAACCTCCTGGATGCTTCTCGCATGAGCCATGGCGACAACAGAGTCATTTACTGTAAGCAGCGTCCAAAGTGTCCACAAATAAAGTCCAATGGCCTTTTAAAAAAAAAAGACCCTGCAAAGAATCTGAAAAACATTCCTCCCGCCCAGATGTTGATTGTTGTCCTTTCAGGCCTTTTGAAACGGAGCGCTGCATTCCCGCAGTAATCCCGGAGGTCTGAGAAAAGCAAACAGTGTTTATGTCGGCGATGGCACGGTAATTGTTATCACTCTGTATGAGTTTTCCCACAGATGCTGGGAATCCGGCGACTGGTTGACCCTTTTCCGCTCGTCCTAAACAAACCAGCTACACTCAAAGTGTCACTGGCTAACGAGAGGGGGGGCCTCGGCGGGAGGCACGCGGCCCACGCTCGGCCCCAAGACGCAGTAAGAGCGCATGAGTCCACTCCTGGGATTAGATACGGCCAAGCTGCATGTTTTACTTTAAACATCTGGCAGCGATAAAGCAGTCCTCGATAAGGTGGGAACTGCTGCCTGAACCACAGCCAGTTGTTTGAATTAGTGGATCCCAAGAGGGGGTGAAAGCTTGCAAAAAAAAAAAAAAAAAGAAACACGTGTAATCTATAACAAAAGCTGGATGATTATTCCCAAAAAAGACTGACTGCAGCTGGAGAGTTCAGACTTCCTGTCTTGGGAAATTTTCTGGCCCTGTGTGTGGGTGTGATGCATCCCTGACACAGCAGACCACTAACCAAATACTCAAACAACAAAAGAAGCCACAATGCGTAATATAAAAAAGAAAACATCTTGGAATAACAAGCTGCGTGAAAACAATGAAAATTCATGAACCGAGGTGCAGGAAACGAAGAGAAAGTCCCAATCAAACGCAAGAAGAAGGCGATGACAAAGCAGGAGAAGCTATTAAAACAACAAACAAATGCTGCACCAGACTGTTGGGATTTTTAAAAAAAATGCATGCAGACGTATGGAATATACTTTATGAGAGACACCACATGAAAGCGGAGCGAAGGAGCAGAAAAAGAGACGACGCAGACGGTGGGGTTGACTCTGCAGGAAGAAGAGATCGGCAGAACAAACATCTCCAGTTCAAAGCTCACTGCTCTCCAAAGAAAACAATTACATCCCCAATAAGAGAAGAGTGCACGGATACTTTGCACGGATACTTAAAAAAAAACGTTTAAAGTATGTTAGAACAAACATACAGACTTCTCCAGTCTTCATTTTGTTGAGAGAGAACACGTTTTGGTCACGTATGTAAAAGCAGGACCGGACAGCTGCGTGCGGAAAAAATGTCTTTGTTAAAACAAACCTCCTCTTTTATTACTCATCTTGGACTGAGCATCCCCCCCTCCCCCCTCCTGAGGGAGACCTCCTGGTCCCTCTGCAACAGACCCATGATGCACTGCTCCTGACCCAGGAGACTGCAGCGTCCGCCAACTCCATCATGACTAAAACAGATACTATGAATGAGCAGAACTGTAACAAAGATGGACACTCTAAAGGCCTAAATGTACAAGTTACAGCCACATCCATGTTTCTATGTTGTCAAGCTCTGTGTATATATATACCGT
>JBBPBX010007918.1:18383-49217 GCA_038048925.1 Garcialebias charrua | reverse complement strand
TATACTGTACACACATACTAAGTTTCAACCACCTACAGTTCTCTTGTTTGGGCAGTTTGAACATTCGCTGTAAGTAAATTCAACAATATTTCGCTGTCAGAACAACAATGTTTTTCTCTTTATATCTATATTTGGCTCCTTTTCCAACAAAATTTCCCCAACAAAAACCTGGAAACCTTAAAGAATCTTCCACAAATAAGCTTGAAAGGACGGAATAATGTCAAATTCATATTTGAGAGCTGATCTTGTAGCTTTAAACTCAAAATGTAAGTGT
Source organism: Garcialebias charrua (assembly GCA_038048925.1). Lineage (NCBI taxonomy): Eukaryota > Metazoa > Chordata > Actinopteri > Cyprinodontiformes > Rivulidae > Garcialebias > Garcialebias charrua. The sequence continues at coordinate 48,943 of JBBPBX010007918.1, read as the reverse complement.
CTTTGTGACCAAAAAGTGCAGCTGATGAGACAAATAAAAATATAAATCGGAGAACACAGTCTACAGGCTTTAGTCTTCGTTTCAGTGTTGACCTTGTGTTTTTCAGATTTCCATCTTGTTGTTTTTAGTCGGCTCTACTCTTGGTTTCCTTGCAGCTCCCTTTGTTTATGCTCAGCTCGTATTTGCCTGGTTTATTTTGAAAAGGTCTCCCCTTTTTGCATTCGGTTTGGTTCCACTTCCTGTTCTCGTTCCCATCAGAGCTAAGGTGACGGCTCTCTTTAATTAGTTATTTCCTTAAATATGTATGCCCTTTGTTTCTTTTTTATAGCCATTTTATCATCGTATGGGTCTCCTCCAAACCATCTCATGTGTTTACAACAAGGGGGAGGTGGTGTCTGGGAGTTGAGCTGTTTACTATTGAAACCACTAATCAGTGCACCCATCTCAAACTGTCAAGACTCAGTCAAGAGACACTAAGCAAAGCCACAAAAAAAAAGTGCACGCTGTGACTGATGACGTAGACGTCTATTACACATAAAGATAAAGACTTCCTTTTAGCTCTATTTCTGAAATACAGGGTTGCTCCAAATATGATTTTTTTAAAATCATATATTTCACTAAGTTCACCTGTTAGTGGATACGACAGTTTTTCTGCAAGCTGATGAGGGGTAAGTAGTGTTTTTGTTCAAAACACCAGCTTGCTGTGGTTATAAACAAAGTGATATAGTAATGAAGCGAGGCAAATCCAAACAGAAGGAAAACCATAATAACCTTTACGACAACAAGACAGAGCGTTCGGTCTAAGGAAACGCAGGTGACAGTCCTGCATGATTTGCAAACCTCATCAACTACAAAGTAGTTTTTTATTCACAGTTAAACATTTAGCAAATGTTTACACTATGTAAATGTACCATTTTATTTCATTTGTTTTAGCAAAAAATATACATCATTTGGACTTTGTTGTGTTGTGAAACATCCCTTCTTGTTGTTAACCAGACGCTGCAGGTTTTGGAGGGGAATGCTGAACGGATGTTCTCTGATGGAGGATTCTAGTTTTTTAAACAGTCCTGGGTCTTATTTATTAAAGTTTTCATTTTGTATTGTGTCAAATGTTTTCTGCTGGATAGAGGTTTGGACTGCAGGCAGGCCAGTCCAGCACACACACTCATGCTCAGGGGTCTGCAAACTGTGGCTCTGGAGCCACATGTGGCTCTTTGGTCTATCCACAGGGGCTCTTTCAAATTTTGAGCAAAATTAACATAAAACTGAATCTTATATGATGTTATACCCACAACAAAAAAAATGACTAGTTTTATCAGTTTTCCTGCCATTTCCTTTGCAAATATGTGGATAATAGTACTAATACACAGAGTAAATTATGCTCACTTTAACTTTATGTTTTATTTCTTCTTTTAACTGTTGACGCAGGAAGCTCTGCTGTTTTAGTGCTTTTAGACCTTTCTGCTGCCTTTGATACTGTGGACCACAACATCTTGCTGTCACGACTTGAGCAGGTGGTTGGTATCAAAGGCACAGTTTTATCCTGGTTTAGATCCTACCTGACTGACAGGAGTTTTTCTGTTCACTTAGGGAAATGTTCTTCATCTCCAGCTCCTCTGATCTGTGGAGTCCCTCAAGGGTCTATTTTAGGTCCACTGCTTTTTAATCTGTACATGTTGCCTTTGGGGTCCATTTTTAGAAAACACAACATTCCTTTTCACTGCTTTGCTGATGATATATCCAGTTATATCTTCCAATTGAGTCAGACAGGATCATTCCACTGGATCCACTCTTGAACTGTCTAAATGACATTAAAGTCTGGTTAAGACTAAATTTTCTAAATCTAAATGAAAATAAAACAGAAGTTATCAGCTTTGGCAAATGTAACACCGTTAATGTTCTTGGCCCCTTGCCTTCACACAGCCACTCCAATATCAGGAATCTGGGAGTTATTTTTGAAAGTGTTTTTAAATTAGACAAACAGATAAATTCAGTTGTTGAATCGGGTTTCTTCCAGCTAAGACTCATTGCCAAGGTGAAGTCTTGTCTCTCTTTCAGAGACCTTGAAAAGGTGATTCACGCTTTTATTACCTCTCACTTGGACTATTGTAATTCACTGTATGTTGGTTTAGACAAATCATCTTTGCATCGTTTACAATCTGTCCAGAACGCAGCAGCTCGTCTTTTAGCAGCAACTAAAAAATATGCATAACCCCTGTCCTGGCTTCTCTCCACTGGCTCCCTGTCCACTATCGGATTGATTTAAAGATTTTATTGCTTGTTTTTAAAGTCTTAAAAGGTCTGGCCCTAATAAAAAAAAAAATAAAAAAAAATATGATGTAGTTTGTGTATTAGTTAGAAAAATTGTGTATTAGTTAGAAAAAGAATTATTCATTTTGCTATTGTGTATTAGTTAGAAAAAGAATTATTCATTTTGTGATGTAGTTTGTGTATCAGTTAGAAAAATTAAGTAGAATTACGGGTGATGTAGTTTGTGTATTAGTTAGAAAAATTAAGTAGAATTATTCATTTTGTGATCTAGTTTATGTATTACAGTTAGAAAAATAAGTGGAATTATTCATTCTGTGATGTTGCTTGAAGGTTATCATTGGTTGAACAAACTGTGAAATAGGGGCAGATATAATAAGATTTCATCTTCTTTCTGCTCCCTTCATTTTATCCTACTTGTATTCTTGTATCTGATGAAACTGTCTTGTATTGTTCTTTAAAATGAATGAATAAACATCAATCAATCAATCAATCAATCAATCAATATTTATGTGATCTTATCAACATCTACACTCCTGTAAGAGCACTCCGGTCTACCAACCAGTTTCTCTTAGATGTCCCCAGATCCAAAATGAAATCCAGAGGTGATCGGGCTTTTGCGGTTGCTGCTCCAAAGCTTTGGAACAGTTTACCTGAGAATTTAAAGACTGCTCAGACTGTTAAGACTTTTAAATCTTTGCTCAAGACTCATCTGTTTTACTTGGCTTTTGATCCTCGCAGAGTCTGAGAACAAATTTTGAGCTTATTTTATTGTTGTTATGTATTGTATTTATTGTTGATTTTATTATGTTTCAGTGGCACTATGCATTTTACTCTTTTATTATTTTTTTTACTGTAAAGCACTTTGGTCAGCTTCTGTTGTTTTTATGTGCTTTATAAATAAATTGACATTGATATTGACAAAGTAGGATACTCAATTTCTCCACAAAAAAAATGCATAAGCCTGCATAGTTCTTTGTTTTAGTTTTAAAAATTGGCAACATAATATATATTTTTTACAAGAATCCAGTCTTTTATGATAGACTTGCAACCTGGATATGAGCACCAGTGACCCCCGCAACCTGAAAAGGAAGAAGTGGGTAAAGCTGGATGGATAAATGGACGGCTGGATGGATATTATGAAATCCAGTTAAAAACCGTTTGCACTGTGAGATTTTTCCAGATTCTGGAAATCTTTTGATATGAAATGTAAAAATGTGATTTTAAATTTTATTCAGTTTTAATTGAGGAAAATTTCCCTTTTTGCATAGTGGTGAATCTCTGCTCATCTTTACTATGAGAAGCTCAGAAAAGACACCTTCAAGCTGTTTCTTATTCGAAACCTCTACAACTTTTTGTTCCCTTGTTCCAACTTTTTTGAGGTGTCGCTGCCGTCAAACCTAAAATTTACGTGTTTTAAATGGTCAAATTTCTTCATGTAAACATCTGACATGTTCACAATTCTGTTTTTTACACAATGACCCAACTTTTTCAAACTCAGGGTTGTGTTCCAGTCTTAAAGTCTCAGAAGGATCAACCCTCATAAAGCTACGGGTCCAGACAACATCCCAGGGAAAGTTCTGAAGGAATGTGCGGACCAGCTCTGTGAGGTGCTGGCTGACATCTTCACCACCTCACTTTCACTGGAGTCAGTTCCCACCTGCCTGAAGACTGCCACCATCATCCCAGTCCCAAAAAGCTCCACAGTGACTGGTCTGAATGACTATAGACCGGTGGCTCTCACCCCGATAGTCGCTAAATGTTTTGAGAAACTGGTCATGTCCCACATCAAGACAACCGTCAACATCAGCGAGGACCCTCATCAATATGCATACCGCGAGAACCGATCAACAGAGGACGCCATCTCCTCTGTGGTCCACACTGCTCTCACCCACCTGGATCAGAAGGACTCATACGTGCGTCTGCTCTTTGTGGACTTCACATCTGCCTTCAACACCATGATCCCCCAAACTCTGATAGACAAACTATCCACACTTGGACTAAGCCCCTCTATTTGTAACTGGGTACTAGACTTCTTAACAAACAGACCACAGTCCGTGAAGATCCACAACTTCTCCTCCTCCACCATCACCCTCAGCACTGGCTCTCCTCAAGGATGTGTGCTGAGCCCTCTTCTGTTCACTCTGCTCACATATGATTGTACAGCCACACATCCAGGCTGTCATATTGTTAAGTTTGCAGATGATACAGCTGTGGTGGGATGCATCACAGATAATGATGAATCCAGCTACAGACAGGAGGTGGAACATCTGGAGAGCTGGTGCAAAGAGAACAACCTTCACATGAATGTGAAGAAGACGAAGGAGATGATTGTGGACTTCAGAAGGAACAAACACACCCACACCCCACTGTATATAGGTGGATCTGCGGTGGAGGTGGTCTCCAGCTACAAGTACCTGGGTGTACACTTGAATGATAACCTCAGCTGGAGCAACAACACCACCAGCCTGATCAAGAAAGGTCATCAAAGACTCTACTTCCTCAGACGGCTGAGACGAGCTGGTCTGAGAAGCTCAGTCCTCACCTCGTTCTACAGGTGTGCAGTGGAGAGCATCCTGTGCTCCAGCATCAACGTGTGGCATGGAGGCTGCACAGTTGCAGAGAGGAAAGCTCTACAGAGAGTGGTGAAGGCTGCACAGAAGTCTGTGGGAGTCAGTCTCCCCACCATCACAGACATTTACACCTCCAGATGCAGAAAAAGAGCCACCTGCATCATGAAAGACCTCACTCACCCAGCACACTCACTCTTTGCACCACTCCCCTCGGGACGGAGGTTGAGGAGCATCAAATGTAGAACCACTAGACTGAGGAACAGCTTCTACCCTGAGGCTGTCAGACTCATGAATAAATAAATAATAAGAATAAACACTGCAAAATGTCACATCATGTTGATACTGATCTGTTTCTTGTTGCTGCGTTCATCTGTGACTATCTGCGTTCATCTGTGACCATCTGCTCATGTTCGTGCTGCTGTTTATAATGATGTTTTTCTACTACATTAGGGCTTAGTGTATTACTAGCTGATGTCTCTCTTAGTTAATCCTAGATGTTATTATTGTTTTTCTCTTGCATTTGTTGTTGGATGTAACTGGGACCCTGTGTACATAATCTCGTTTTCAACACATGTACTACATGCGGTGCAAATGACAATAAATTCACTCTGACTCTGACTCTGAAAAGTTCTCCATTTTGTATAAAAAGATCTGATACTTGAACATTTACTGCCAAATTTGGAACATTCTTGAGCTAGTCAGATGCTGTAAAAAGGTCTTTGTCTATTATGATAATATCTGACAAAAATAGTTTGTGAAGATTTGTGACACAGTGAGGCTGACCCGGAGTTGGATTTCAGTTGCACGGCTGGACACTGAACTTTAAAAGGCTCAGCGTCGGAGAAAAACGCTCAGGCGTTGTAACTTAAGAGGCTGACGCTGCACCGAAGCCATCTCCAGTTTGCATTATCAGCACTAAAAACAGATATACTGTTATTCTTGTTGTAAATCGCGTCTTGTTGGCTTTTGTGTTTGGACACAGAGCATGTGGGGTCTGCTCTCTGAAACCAAAGAGGCTCCGTGTTCATGCAGAAGAAACACATGTTTGGGAAAACTGCAGATTTTGGTTAGCTGCCTTTCAAACAGAGCTGTAAATGTCGTTTGTAGTGGTGGAGGAACTGGGAGAAGTGGGTAATGTAAAGAGCTTCTGGCTGCAGAGTGGTAGCTTAAGATGTGGCAACTGTTACATATCAGCTCGATGATCTAAACTTCACTCAACTGGAATCTTTAATAAAGGGAAAAAGAATTAAAAACTAAAAAGAAAGAATTTTTATAATTTCTCTGGTTGTACGCAGTCAAATCTTGGGACTATACTTTAGTTACAAATATTGTGCAGCTCATGGAAATATTTATCATCAGTGACATCACATCCTCTAGTTTTTCCCGTGCGTCTTCTTTCTGGATGCTGACCATCTCTACAAAACTAGAAAGCAACAAGACCCCCAGCCCCCAAGAGAAATGAAGTGTGCCCCCTCTGCGCACACCCACGCACCAAAGCAGCACAAACCGAAACAGCTGAATACAATTAAAACTAATTGGCTTTAAATTCTGTTTGTTCCCTTAAACGTTTGCAAAGAGGTAAATAGATGTAGCGTCTACGGAGAATTGCCAATCCTTTATAAAATCTGTGCTTTTTTGTGTGTTGAAATGACAGCGTTGTTATCTGATTTGGTCAAACCTCAAAAATAACCTCATCCCAAGCAATGTAGCAGCATTATTCAAGGCTGAAGGTTATTTATTGTCATTCACATCACATGTGGTACATGAGGTGGAATGGAATGGTCTACTCAATGTCCTGGCTACACCCCAAAATAGCAAAAATATAAAGTATAAAAAGAAACAGTACATAAGGATCTAAGATATATGTATGCTAAACGAATGCTAAACTATACACTAAAAGATCTAGGGTATATGCTAAACACTAATAGTGTAAAACAATACAGTATATTAAAGAGCAGCCCGAACATGAGTCTGTAGTGAGTAGATGGGTATGAATACAGTAGTATAAAGGTAAAAGATCAGCAGCATGCTCAGGGTTTGTGTTGAGAATCACTCAACTACAGTAGTACCTTGCAACTTTGCGGTTCGATTTTCGCGGTCTCGCTCTTTCGTGGTTTTTCAAGGCTGATTGATGGATAAGCTGCAAGATCGGCAAGGATTTTTTAATTTTAAAATAAATTATTTTAAATTATTTAGCACCTGCGTTCAGCCCACATGTGCAGGGAGAAGCTCTCTCCTGCAGCATGTCGATCTCCACCTGCTCTGCAGAGGAGGAGTGGGTGTGGCCAAGAGCGCTGGCAGGTGTCAGGTGTCAGAGAGAGTGGAAATCATGACATTCTGTGCTCTTTTAGAGCATTCAGAGTTTAGAAACATTGGCCCTCATTCACAAACCGTTCGTACGCACAGATTTGTTCTTAAACTGTGCGTACGAGTGATTTAGGATCATTTGCGGCATTCAACAATGTTTTCGTATCCTACGATTTTTTTCAGATACGAACAAAATTTACGAGTGGTCCGGACCTGTCGTATATTTTAGGAGCGTCAGTCTGCTGTCATCCAGACGGAATTTCTCCACTAATAACTTCATATTTCGTTATTTAGAAAATATTTAGAGTTTAAAAAAGTCACGCACCACAATTGGTCTTGACAATAGGTTCTGTTTGAAGTCGAATTATATTTTTAAATGTAATAATGACTAACGGATTAAAGTATTTAAATTAAAATCAATTTGTTATCAATGCCGTTTTCTAACACTACAATATTAATATGAAGATCTCAAACTAAAACCAACTTAAATTATGAATTAATTTAAGTTTAATTTGTCTCGGTAACGCAGACTTCGGTAACGCAGACTTTAGGTTGACCTCCTCCTGTCACAGTCATAGCTGTCAGATAGCTCAATCAGTAAAGCGTTGCGTCGCAGTGCAGAACTTTATGGGTTCGAGTCCCACATGGGACAACGTTTTTTTTTCTCTCCTTTTAATTCATTCCAGATTTAAAAAACACAAGAAAACTATTTACAATACAACAAGAAATGAAGCATAAAGTCTTTTTAATCTGGAATGAATAAATAATCTAAAGAAGGAAGGAAAAAAAATAGGCATACCTTGTGGGATTCGAACCCACGAAATCTTGATAACAGTGCAACGTTTTAACCAGTTAGCCACCAGTACACGTGTATATTTTAAGGTCCACATTTCTTATAAACAAACATTCTTTGGCATTAGTTGGTCATTTATTCCCATGAGTGACGCTGCTAATAAGGACAGATTTACTTTTCTCGATCAAGGAGAGCAGAACTTCAATCTCCGCACCGGTAGAGTTCTCCTTTTTTACTTTTCGCTGTCATTTTATGCACGAACACGTTTTGCCTCCGAGGCAGGAAACGTAGCCTTATATGGTGTTTTGAGGGGTGGGAATTATGTAAATGACCTCTCGCGTGCACGCGCAGCTGTTTAGAACAGGTGGGATTCATCATATTTACGCAACCCATTTACACACGTTTCCTCAGGATAGAAGACTTTGTTGAATCTGACGTGGCATGTTCGTACGAACGCTTCGTATGAACAAAAGTAGGAGAAATTTAGGATAAAAATACGAACATTTTCGTGAATGAGGGCCATTGTTTAGAAAATGGCAAGAGTGTGGGAAGGGTTTAAAATGTATTTATTATATACAAATATACGTATAAAAACACTAAAATAAACTACTATTTACTATACTACTATTCCTACTTGGTGGTTTTTCACTTATCGCGGGTGGACTGAGAACGGAATCCCTCGTAACAAACAAGGAACTAATGTACTACCATATCAAATTTTAGCTCAGTATGTGTTAAACCTACAGACTTATAGCCATTTTTACTTTGGCTATGTTTGATTAGCAGTGGTGGCCATCTTGAATTGGGCTGGCTCCAACACTTAATCAGTCGTAGAAGTAAATTCAATGATTTGTGATTTACTGGGCAAATCAATAAAATGCAAAAAGTGGGACATGAGATATTTTTTGCTAACAGACAAGGTTGACTCTAAATAGTAAATTTTAAACAAAGATCTTGTGCAATCTGTCAAAACTCAGGATATGTTTTGAGGATCAGTCTTAGATACTACCAGACAAAAGTTTCGGTCAATATCAGAAAAATTCACAGAGTTAGAGGCCTTGTTGTTTTTTACAGCCAAGACCAAGCAGATCCTCAGTATTATCTGCTGCAAATAAAACATACAGGGGGTCCCTGACTTACGAGCGAGTTCCGTTACTACGAGTATCTCGTAAGACGAAAATTCGTATGTCGGAACCCGAAACACGTGTTGCTCGTAAGTCCGGATTTTCAGTCGTAAGTCAGAAAATTTATGCTAGCGCTACTACGAACACTCGTTTTTCATCACAAACGTTCATACTAGTTCATAAACATGCTCAGAAACTTGTTTCCAAACGGTTAGCTAACACACTTTCATCTAAAAACACATAAAAGTGCTGTATTTTTTGTGTGTTCTTTACAAATTTACTGCTCGTTCACCAGCTCGTAAGTCCGGAACCTCGTATGTCAGGGCGCTCGTAAGTCGGGGACCCCCTGTATTTGGTAACTAGAAACCTTCAGCATGAAAAGGACAACACCAACCAAAACTTGTCTTTTGAACCAGAGTTTGAATTGTTGTGGCGTTTCTGTTCCAGAAATCTGCCAAACTAACTCTGAACAGCAAACAGGAAGTTTGGGTCGCCATCGGACTCTTTTCTCTCTGGGGGTTTTGTCGTCCACGCCAACAAAAACAGATTGGAACTGGTGACACAGAGCAATGGGAGAGGAGGACAAAGGAAAACAGCACACTGCTTTCACAAGATTAAAAAAATATACCGTGCAGCTAAAAGCAGAGAAAAAGTTCAATTTTTAGTGCCGGGCGGCCACCAAAAGCAGTGAGAGGGGATGATGTTTGCATCTATATGTGTGTGCTTGTGTGTCTGTCTGTTACCAAAACTTTCAAAAACTAATTTTAATGAATCTTTCCGAAAGTACATACTGGATCTACAGCTACAATCGTTGGAGCCAACACAGTTCTAGATTACCTTAAGGCAGATTCACATGAACACTAACATACATAACCATTCAGAGCAGCTCACACATGACGGAGGGGTGATGTTGCATAAAACATCTTCACAACATTGTGTCGTCCAGTGGTAATTGTTGCTGCATTAAGGTTCAAAATACGTTTAACATTTATTTTGCTTACTAAGTAAATTCCATTGACAATTTTCAAGTGATGGGATGAGCACAACATTTTCTAGCTTTGAAAATTGTGAGTTATTGTGTCAGGGAGCAGTCATAATAAATAAATGTTTTAAGTTCTGCTAAAAAACTGATTAAAGGACACATTACTTATATCAAAATGTTAATAATGGGTGTATTACATTGCAAATTTTCATAAATAATACTTGTTTAGACATGAAATCATTAAACGCAAACGAGCAATTATTAGAATGATATAAATTTGAATTATGAAAGATAAATAATCCTTTATACTAATCATGATGCACTTTTTGTAAAGTAGTGGGTATATGAAAAGAAAAAAATACAAGTCTAGAAGAATTTAAATGGCATAAAACAAAATATTCTAATGATGTGCCCTAATCAACGTGTGGCATGGAGGCTGCACAGCTGCAGAAAGAAAAGCTTTGCAGAGAGTGGTGAAGGCTGCACAGAAGATGTTGGAGTCAGTCTCCCCACCATCACAGACATCTACACCTCCAGATGCAGGAAGAGGGCCACCTGCATCATGAAGGACCCCACTCACCCAGCACACACACTTTTTGCCCCACTCCCCTCAGGAAGGAGGTTGAGGAGCATTAAGTGTAGAACCACTAGACTGAGGAACAGCTTCTACCCTGAGGCTGTTAGACTCATGAATATCTAACCAGAATAATCACTGTGAAAAATCACATCATGTTGCTGCTGATCTGTTTCATGTTGCTGCTGATCTGTTTCATGTTGCTGCTGATCTGTTTCATGTTGCTGCTGATCTGTTTCATGTTGCTGCTGATCTGTTTCATGTTGCTGCTGATCTGTTTCATGTTGCTGCTGATCTGTTTCATGTTGCTGCTGATCTGTTTCATGTTGCTGCTGATCTGTTTCATGTTGCTGCTGATCTGTTTCATGTTGCTGCTGATCTGTTTCATGTTGCTGCTGATCTGTTTCATGTTGCTGCTGATCTGTTTCATGTTGCTGCTGATCTGTTTCATGTTGCTGCTGATCTGTTTCATGTTGCTGCTGATCTGTTTCATGTTGCTGCTGATCTGTTTCATGTTGCTGCTGATCTGTTTCATGTTGCTGCTGATCTGTTTCATGTTGCTGCTGATCTGTTTCATGTTGCTGCTGATCTGTTTCATGTTGCTGCTGATCTGTTTCATGTTGCTGCTGATCTGTTTCATGTTGCTGCTGATCTGTTTCATGTTGCTGCTGATCTGTTTCATGTTGCTGCTGATCTGTTTCATGTTGCTGCTGATCTGTTTCATGTTGCTGCTGATCTGTTTCATGTTGCTGCTGATCTGTTTCATGTTGCTGCTGATCTGTTTCATGTTGCTGCTGATCTGTTTCATGTTGCTGCTGATCTGTTTCATGTTGCTGCTGATCTGTTTCATGTTGCTGCTGATCTGTTTCATGTTGCTGCTGATCTGTTTCATGTTGCTGCTGATCTGTTTCATGTTGCTGCTGATCTGTTTCATGTTGCTGCTGATCTGTTTCATGTTGCTGCTGATCTGTTTCATGTTGCTGCTGATCTGTTTCATGTTGCTGCTGATCTGTTTCATGTTGCTGCTGATCTGTTTCATGTTGCTGCTGATCTGTTTCATGTTGCTGCTGATCTGTTTCATGTTGCTGCTGATCTGTTTCATGTTGCTGCTGATCTGTTTCATGTTGCTGCTGATCTGTTTCATGTTGCTGCTGATCTGTTTCATGTTGCTGCTGATCTGTTTCATGTTGCTGCTGATCTGTTTCATGTTGCTGCTGATCTGTTTCATGTTGCTGCTGATCTGTTTCATGTTGCTGCTGATCTGTTTCATGTTGCTGCTGATCTGTTTCATGTTGCTGCTGATCTGTTTCATGTTGCTGCTGATCTGTTTCATGTTGCTGCTGATCTGTTTCATGTTGCTGCTGATCTGTTTCATGTTGCTGCTGATCTGTTTCATGTTGCTGCTGATCTGTTTCATGTTGCTGCTGATCTGTTTCATGTTGCTGCTGATCTGTTTCATGTTGCTGCTGATCTGTTTCATGTTGCTGCTGATCTGTTTCATGTTGCTGCTGATCTGTTTCATGTTGCTGCTGATCTGTTTCATGTTGCTGCTGATCTGTTTCATGTTGCTGCTGATCTGTTTCATGTTGCTGCTGATCTGTTTCATGTTGCTGCTGATCTGTTTCATGTTGCTGCTGATCTGTTTCATGTTGCTGCTGATCTGTTTCATGTTGCTGCTGATCTGTTTCATGTTGCTGCTGATCTGTTTCATGTTGCTGCTGATCTGTTTCATGTTGCTGCTGATCTGTTTCATGTTGCTGCTGATCTGTTTCATGTTGCTGCTGATCTGTTTCATGTTGCTGCTGATCTGTTTCATGTTGCTGCTGATCTGTTTCATGTTGCTGCTGATCTGTTTCATGTTGCTGCTGATCTGTTTCATGTTGCTGTGTTCATTCGTGCTCATCTGCTCACACAGACTCATGTTCGTGCTGCTGTTTTGTGCATTTTTTTTATACTACTAGTGCTTAGTGTATTTTTAGTTAACGTTTTTCTTAGTTCATATCTTAGATCTTATTACTGTTTTTCTTGTACATTTTAATACTTTAGTTGGATGTAACTGGGACCCTGTGTACACAATTTTGTACACAAATAAAGAACCTTGAATCCTTGAATATTGAACTAAATGTTGAACATGAACACCAACTGGCAGGTCTTCATATTTTTGCCATTCTTTGCTCGTTTAATTGACTAATTAGCCTTGCAAATATATTTCGGCTAGAGATGATCAGGGTGCAGCTCTGCTGGTGTTATTCTGTGGGTCATAAGTTGTAAAGTTTGAGAACCAGTGGAGTAAAGTACGTTTAAATGTAAATGAACACATGGCCTCAAGTTTTCCTACATGGTATCCAAATATTTAAACAGTTTTCTTTTTTACTTGTGTGAAAATGACACAGTTTTATGTCTTTTGTCTTTGACGTCCTCCTTAACTACAGTTGAGATGCAGCAGCATGAACGATGTGTCCTGTTGGACTGACCGCACTTCCTGACTAAAGATGCGATGCAGCTGCCTGTCAGTTTAGCCTGAGTGGGTGGGAGGAGGGAAAGAAGGAAGGAATCAGTGTAGATGCTGTACGAGATGTTTTACTGCTGCACCACTAAGTGCTCTTCATTACGTCTAATCGACTCGGGAACATAGATGAAGAGCAGCACTAAAAGATCAACCGCTTGCCTTAAAGGGAACGAGGCCGACCCGTTGGTTCAGAAACAACAACTCAGTTGAAAACTATTAATGGTGAGTAAGAACTGACCAGAAGGAAATGAGTCAGTAAAGACACACTCATCAAGGAGTGTATCAATTACTAGGGATGCACCGATCCACATTTCTCACTTCCGATCCGATCCGATACTTATTAACTCAGTATCGACCAATACCGATACTTTCCCGATCCGATACTGTTCAGGTATTTGACTCTGTATAATGAAACTTTTGCACCCAAACTATTCATTTTAACATTGTGTGAGATAAACCCAATGAAGACACTCTTAAGCCTTACAATAGGGAACCCCCTTATTGTAAGGCTTAAGAGTGTCTTCATTGGGTTTATCTCACACAATGTTAAAAAGGGCAGTCACAGATTGTGATTGAACACAAGTGCTCTTTGAAGCTGGATCGGAAAAGTATCGGCAGGTTTGATCCGATACCCGATACTTAAATAATGCTGGTATCGGATACCGATACCGATACTGGATCGGATCTGCCCCATCCCTATCAATTACCCACAGCGATAAATAGGTATTTATTTGACTTAAGCCCAGTCTTTGGTTCAGATACAACAGCAGCTGCACGCTCAGCTCGTCAAACGGAGAATAAATCAGCGCACGCAGTGAGATCAGTGTTTCAACACGCTCTCTGCTGAGCCTAAACTCTTCCACGTTGGTCCTGTGGAGCACATGTGGTGCCCAAAGAGACCGCGGCTGCATGGTGTGCTTTCTGCCTACTCATAACGTGAAGCACATTTTCTCATGGACCTTACCAAGCTCCGCCCAGAAACGCCCCCTAAGCTCCAAGATGGCTGCCCGTCTCCCAAGCGCAGCTTTGTTGTCAATAGAAAACATGGCGTCGACTGACTGCAGGGTATTTTTGAGTCGAATAGTGTATCATTTCTGCCAGATTCCAACAAAATATCAGCCATGACAATGGACAGGGGAACCAACAAGTTCATGTTATTTTTTTTTGTGGACGTTATCAAGTTGTTTGATCCACGCGATGCCTCCAAACAGCGTGCGCGTCACCGCTAATGCTATGGAAAACATCAGCTCCTCACACGCTCAGGCTCAGCATTATTACAGCTGTGGACAGGATCACTGATGCCTATTGTCCTGCAAGGCTGGGTAAGTCAGGCATTCATGGTTTTGAGGGTTACTTTTGAAATCAGCGATTTCTATTGTTGGCAAAAGTTTGTGTGCCTTGGTCGCAAAGCTAATGCTAACTGTAATCTCCATTCATTCCTTAAGTGGTTGGTTAGCCGTTGCTGCTTTAGCTGCTAAACACGCCGACAGCGACTTTTGTGAGGGCTAACGAGCTCAGCCGTCTGGTGTGTTAGTTAAAATCCAGCCTTCGTGTCACGATTTTGTGCAGTTTTAGGTGAAATCGACAGTAGAGCTCGTTGTGTTAGCTAGCTCATGTGGCGTTAGCAGAGCTGTTTCTTCCCAACTTCCAGGACGTTCAGTGAACTGTGGCTTTCTCTCATCGTGACCGCGTGTTGTTAACTAGCAGGTTTCAAAAGCAGGTCAACCCTTCTCTGCTGGTGAAAGAAATAATTGTTCAGTTTTGTGGTCGTGCACAAGCTTTGATCCAAGCAAGGCATTCAGTTTCACATATAGGGAAACGGTGAATTTTACTTCCACAAATACGGTCAGGGTACCTGACATCTCCTGTACAGATACCCCACTGACGGTGGAGGACAATTTTTCCAGCCCTGACGCAGAAAAAATCTGCACGTATGCTAGCTAGCAATGTAAGTAGCATGTGGTGCCGGTCTCACAAACGCTACCGTAGCGTTTGTTTTGTGAGACCGGCACGCACGTGGAAGCTGCGCTGTGACGTGTTATGGGTATTAGCCAATGAAACGCGGCCCTGTGGGCGGAGCTTGGTAAGGTCCATTGTGACTGGCGTGCAGGGAGAGCCAGGAAACAGCTGATGAGTAAAAGGACGAGCTCGGGCTGCAGAACATCAGGCCAGAACAGAGGATGTGCGATGCATACCAGCAGCCTGACGCACGGCGAGGCTTATCCCCACCGCTCAGGGAAGATATATAACCTCGTTACAGTTTGGAATCCCTGTTGTGAAAAAAGTGTCTGCTCTGGTGCAGAAGTATGCCATGAATGCAACACACTCCCAGACCACCATCGGTAAGGGCTTTCCCAGAACAATTAATTAGCCCTTGGACACACACAACGTTTAAAAGTGTCATCCTGAAACTCTGAACGGAAAACACGCTTTCGTTTCGCAAAGAAACATCTGCATCCAGGAGGTGGAGGCGCAATAAACCAAACCGGAGTTATAAGAGACCACAGCGGCTGATTATTACTGGGGGCTTTCAGGTGCAGAGCATGTGTCATGTCACATGGAACAGTCATGCCTGGAACACGTGTCTCTCAGCCGTGACTCGGATGTAACTCACTGCAGGCAGTAAAACCTTCTGCGAGGACAAGATTCAACGGATGGTTCGTCGACCGAGTCGCAGGAGAGCGGGAGGCCGGCGTGTAAGATCAGTGGAAGAGGATTTCGTTAAAGTGATGGATGCTCATGCTGGCTCTGATGTCCAGACGTGTTTCTGTTTGGAGAAGACTGATTCTGTCAGAGACAAGATCGTTGCTTCTTTCAGGGTGACCGGAGAGGGTTGTGTAAACAAGCTCTTTAGCAGCGAAACACAAAGTGACATGCATGTACATACAAACTGTAAACCTCAGAGTGTCTGTGTGTTTCTCTTTGACACCTTGTCAAACATCGTCTCTGAGCGAGAAGACAAACAGAGTTAGAGCTGCACTTTGTAAAACAACCACAAAAACGGTGTGTGTGTGTGTGTGTACAGAGATGCGAGCCATCGCCGTGTGGATGTTTGAACAGGTTGCTCACACTCTGGCACATTCATTGTGTGTGTGCACAGTCAAAACATGCAGGTCGACACACACACACACTCCGGCAGAGATGCACAACACACAACACAACCACCGGAAAGTTTCTCGAGTCTGATTGAATTCATACGAAGAGTTTCCAAAGTGGTCTGGATGAGATTGGTCCAACATCTGCCAACAGTTTCCAACAGACAAAAAAAAACATTCTTGGAGATAAGGAACCCCTCACCTTCACCAACCTGCAGGCGCAGAGGAGTCTTCCTCCAGAGCAGATCCTTCCAGTTGAAGTCTCCACAGGACCTGCTGCTTCAGATGTGCAGGTCTCTCAGATGTTCAGAGGTTAATCTGAGCTGGCCCAGGAGTCCGTTGGGAGGAGGAGGTCCCGCTCTGAGCCGGGCCGTTGGTTTAGTCAAATCCCAGCAGCACTACGGGGGTCTCACTCCTTTCTCACATAAAGCCTGGAGAAAGAGTGCAAGTTTGAAAGACGAGGCAGGCAGACACACACACTCCTGCTCTGACACCCAGGGAGCAGAGTGTGAGCCGCCCGGCCCTGCTGGGCTGAGAAATGAGGCAGGGAGGGGAGGGATGAGGGGATGAGGGGATGAGGGGATGAGGGGGTGTTGGTGAGAGGAGCAAAAAGCAACAAGACCAAGTCTCATGAGAACGAGAGAAAGAAGTTGACAGCTTCAAAACTGCGAACGGAGCTTGTTGTTGTAGGTGCGACAGCTCCAGAGCTCCCAGGCTCGGCAGCGATTTGTTTATGAATGGAGAGGAGGTGAACTGACACAGTCTCTACTGGCAACGCTGGTCTGGACTGCGTCGGGCCCTTCCATAAAAACAACAAACACAATGAAAAGAAAGAGAAAGAGCAGAGAGATTCAGGCAGAGAGAGAGAGAGAAGAAAGACAGGTTTGGCAGAGCTCGTGGAGCCCTGGAAACAAACATGGACGTCTCAGTTTCTCAGGAAAGTCCCCCGTTTAGAAAGTTACACAACTAGAATGAAACCCAAAACTTATTAAAACACAAATAATCAGAAACCTTCTGCTCTTTGCTTTCATTTTTATCTTTGCCACATTAAAAACTAACCTCTTTCCCGTCTTTTGTCTCTTCTTTCTGCTCTTTTATCCAAACCCATGCGTGCACACAGCCTCCCAGATATTGGCTCTCTTCCTAATTTCATCCATTCCCAGGACAGGAGGGGACGAACCCGACTGCTGATCAAGGCTTCCCCCTGTAACAAGCAGGCGTGTAGAGGTGGGGGGAGGAAGGAACAGCGGCTAAATTGGACAGTAACGCGTTCTCCTCTAACTGCGAGGGTAAATCTAAAAGGCCTGTTAGAAGTAATTAAAGAGCCAGCACGGCCCCAGTGATTAAACAGGAGGGGAGCAGCACCACACAGGATGGGCCCGTTTCCATTTCATCTAAATTTACCTGCATGTGATTAACACCCCCTGTTCATTAATTTCCTCTAAATCTATCAATTTAAGCACATAAAACATAAAAGGTGTCGGTTATTTTAAAAAGCCACAGTTAGAACTAAACGTCTATCGTTCCTTGAGATAATGAATATTCCCGTTTTATGCCAGAGTTTTAAACAAAAATCGTATTCTGTTGAGAAATGGAATTGCAGCTCGTGCAGCACTTTCGGTGTTTTCACCACATATTTTTATTTATTTATTTATTTATTTTATTTATTCATTTTATATTCAATATAAAAATACTTATACATACAATATGAAAAGAAAAAAAAATAGAAAAAAGAAAAACGAACATAAAATGAAAGGAGGTAGTGAGAAGAAAAAAATCTTATTTTAACTGCCCCTTTTTTTCTTCATATAAACAAGCAAAATCAATTAAAAAAACACTAGCATTAAGTAAATGCTTGACTTTATGAAACACTGCATTTGAGCTAGCTAACTTGGTTTTGACCAAATTAATATGTGGTTTCCACAATAGTTTATCATCAATTAACACACCCAAAAAACTTCATCTCACTCACTCTTTTTACTTCAACACCATCAATATTAAAAGAAAAATCCAAGGTTTTCATTTTCTTACTAAATAAATAACATATACCATATTTTCTGGTGTATAAGTCGCATTATCCAATTATCACCAATAGATTGGAAAAATCCCTAGATAGGTCGCACTGGTGTATAGGTCGCACCTACGTTTAGCTCTGCTGCAAATGTCTGCCACAGGAGCGCACAGCAAGGCTTTTAAGAAGACTAACACTTAAAGGTGCAGTCTGCAGTTTCTGTAGTGCAGTCTGTAAGTTTTCTAAAAATATATTTTTAACATATTTCTTCACTTTGTCACTATCTCCTGACAGACTGATGTTAGACAAAGTAATATTTGAAAAAACTATAGTCCCCTTGCTTCTCCAGGTGTTACTAAAAGCATTTCTAAAAAGCCACAGTGACCCGCCGTTAACCAGCCAATAAAAACAGAGCTTGAATTTGAATCAGCCAATAAAAACAGAGCTTGAATTTGAATTTCAGCAGAGCAAGGGGGAGCAGAGCCATATATGGCTCTGAGGGGGAGGGATCAGAATGCTTTGCCTGTTGAACATTTTTCTAAGTGCTGCGTTCTACAGAAACTGCAGACTGCACCTTTAAAAACAATTATTTGTTTGCTAAAAATTATAGCAAATATGTGTCTGAGCTGAACTTTTCCTTAATAAATGAACGTAATTGTGAAATGAGCTGGATTTAAAAATTTGTTTTGCCAAAAGTGATAACAAGCCATATACAGGTCGCACTGGGGCCTTGAAAAAAAACATAAAAAGGTGCGACCTATACACTGGAAAATACACTTTGTTTTTTCCAGATTTAAAGATAGCTTATTAAATTTGAACCAGGTTTGAATTTTAACAAATTTTATTGATAACAACTCAGTCATTTGTTTTATATGAGTCCAGCTGCAGAAATAAACAGGATGTAGACTCTTTGGATGTTCATGCATTTCATTGACACGTATAATTTTAGCATGTTGTTACCATGGAGTTTTGCCCTTCACCTCGAGTCCACAAAGGGGGGTTTCTATTCCTCTGTATTTGGCAGAGCCCTTAACAACCTGGACTCCCAGATATTCTGCAGCAACAATGCAGAGTCTATCTAATCGAGCAAAGAGTGGTTTCTGTCGCTGCTGATCTGATTTGATGCTAAAAACAGAGGACGACCAGTTCGTGCTGCTGCTGTTTTGTTTTTCCACTTGGCTTCAGATAAAACTTGAATTATCTTGCTGTGTCGGAAAGGCAGTGAGAAGAGAGAAGGGAGGAAGGGGCAAGGAGCAGAACCCGACTCCCCTCTGATGGATGAAGATGGATGAAGACGCAGGAAAAGGTTCAAGTTAAACTGATAAACACTTTGGGGTCAGTGAACGAATCAAAAGTTACCAAGAAAAAGAGCCTAAAAAATGACTTTTCTTAAAGACAACAATGAAACCAGCAGATTCCGGTTTGTTTGGGAAAATGTTTAGGCCTAAAATCAAATACGAAAAGTTCAAGGCACAAGATAAACTTGAGGTTCAGTAATAAATCATCAGAATCAGCAACTTGTCATAAATCTTCAAAAATATTCTCGCGTGTGACAAATTTTCCAGTGCAAAGCCATAAAAGTTGTTTTTCTCTTTAACAATCAAATGCTTTATGAAATGGGGTTTTGTGGAAGGATGATAAAGGTTTTTATCATCTGTTTTATTTATCTGTTTAAAGTTTTTTCTTTTTACATAAATGGCTTCCATCACCCCCGTCTCAAACCATCTGTCTTCTCAGTCCAAAATGTGAACATGTTGGTCCTCAAAACAGTGTCTATCTTTTGAGGTTGGGAAAGTTCCTTGGACGAGAAGTGAAACGTCTTCAGCTACAGAACAAAAGTCCAGTTGTTTTTGCCTTTAACCTTTTTTATTATTATATTTAGTATAATTGGATTCTGAATACTGTTGTTATTCTTTTGTTATTCTGCAGCTGAGCACTAAACTTGTTGTTCTATCCGTTTGGCAGTAGGTGTGCACACCCACAGACAAACCAGCTTTACTCACCTTAAAAACATATACTGTATCTGAGATTCATGGGCTTTTTTTTTAGATGGTTTCCACTCGTCATCAGCAAACATTAGATCAGTTTCCATTCAGATTGTTCCCGTAAAGCGAATTGTTTATGTTTTCACATTTCAAATATTAACGTGAATCAGCTGTTTTGGATCTTTTGAACAGTGTTTTGCAGTTTTTCTCTGAACTATGTCTGGATTCCTGTGTAGGACTTTTTTTTTGAGCATGCATCAGGATATGTGTAAGACTGTTTCAATAGAACTAGCTGTCTGGATTGAAGGTTATCTTTAGCAACTCCATTCTTCTTCCCCCCTCCTCTCGCCTTTTCTCCTGTCTTTTCTATTCTTCTCTTTTTTTCAGTTGGACTTGTGAGCAGGTACTGCCATGTTGGATCGCTATACAGACGTCTTCCTCTCTGGCTCAATTGTTCACATCTGCAACTCATTAACACCCAATAAAGCACCTGTAAAGAGCTGGAATGTTGCTCTTCACCACACAAAGTATATTTTTTGTGATTTAGCAACATAAACTACTCACCTGAATGGCTGCTCACTGTCCACCATCCTGTTTTTGTTTAATCTTCCTCGTTATTCTTCACGCTCCTCCTAGGGTTCCTGGACCTGACTACTCTTATCTACCTGCAGAAGAAAAACAAATAAGAGAGAAATCCCTCTTCATGACC
The DNA here is from genome assembly GCA_038048925.1 of Garcialebias charrua. Lineage (NCBI taxonomy): Eukaryota > Metazoa > Chordata > Actinopteri > Cyprinodontiformes > Rivulidae > Garcialebias > Garcialebias charrua. The sequence continues at coordinate 28,013 of JBBPBX010007918.1, read as the reverse complement.
TTCATGAACATTGTCGTCTCAGATCCTACAATAACCATCTCCGTCTCTTTACAGATCTGCAGCGGACTGAAGAAATGATTTTCATATCTGTAACAAAACATTTTACAACTTTGATCCCGTCTGTGTGCTTGTGCAACATGTTGAGTTTCATTTAAAAAGTTTTATGACCAACCTTTGCAAGACTTATCACTTTATCCACAGATTGTTTGAATCAGTTTTTCAGAACGCGCTCCATAGAGGTCTGAACGACCTTAACGCACATTAAAAATAACGTGCAACCTTTGGATTCCCTTTAATTCCCATAAATTTGGTCGCGTGAACACAATCTGTCCTGAGCCAAGCTGTAGGACGTCCTGTCACCCCACACACGCAGCAGGATGGATGTCTTTGAGTAAATAAAGAAAGAAATTGCTCAGTTGCTGTTATTGAAAGATTAGCAGCCATCACTGAGATTATTGTGATGATACAACTTTTTTGTTGTTGTTGTATTGTTTAGCTTTTGATCATGTCCTTGTTGTTGACAACCCAAGATGCAGACAGACGCGGGGAACTCGAAGATAAAATAAGGAATTCTAATTTATTAGCAAAAGATAAAAACCAAACAAAGGCTGATGTGGCAGCAAACGTTTGTACAAAAAAGGATTAACATGAGGAGACACGGAGGAACAGAGCAAGAATGGCTGTGGGAAGCACAATCCACGGACGTGGAGGAAACACGACGACGCTGAACTTAAAGGGACCCTAACGAGACATGATGATGAACACCTGGAAGGATTGGGAACAGGTGACACAGGAGCTGGCAACAAAGAAAACACTGGGGAAGGCCGAACAGATGACAATAAAACACAAAGATCTCAAGACAAAAACATTTCTCACACTTTCATTGGCTAAGAGGGCAACAACACGAGCAGTGTGTGTCACAATATGAGCTGTAATTAAATGGACTGTACTTGTATAGCACCTTTCTATCTGGTCCAGACACTCAAAGTCTTTACACTGTACAATCTGTGTCCTCATTTACCCATTCATAGAGCATTCTACTGTACTAGATCTATACAAAGATAATTGAACAAATCATTCTAAAGAGACTAATCAGAGATTCATCACATTCATACACCGATGGGACACACATTGGATGCAATGAGGGGTTCAGTGTCTTGCCCAGGGACACTTCAACATGTGACTGCTGGTGGATTTGAACCCCCAACTCCTGCTTTGGAGGACGACTGCTCTAACCACTCAGCCACTCATTAAACACAGAGCTGATGTCAACGGAGCAGTGAAGGTGAGAATAGGTGAAGGCGGTCAGTGTGTGCAAAGCCACCAATCATTTATTGTGTGAACGTTAATGAAATCGTCGGCAATCGTGAAGATCGTCGGCACCTCCTTGCCCTCACTGCAGGACTTACACAGCAAACGCCTCACTCGGAAAGCCCACTGCATGGCAGGTGATCCCACACACCCACTACACAGCTGCTTTAGACTGCTGCCATCAGGGAGGAGACTGAGGAGTCTCCAGGCTCGAACCAGCAGACTGAGAGACAGCTCTGTTCATCAGGCAGTCAGAATGCTAAACACTCTGCCTGCTCTGCCTCCCCTCCCATTTGAACTGCCTTAACACAAAAAACTTTTGAACTGCCTTAACACAAAAAACTTTCTCACACATTACCACTCAACACAAAGTTTTTAACACTGGACCCTGTGTCATCAAACGGGTTATTCACTAAACTCTCGGTCATGTGCTCATTCAGTTTGCACTACTTCTCATATTTGCACTAATGTTTGTATTACATTACTGCCTATAGTCATACTACTGTTTACATTCACTGTTTACATTTATTAATACGGTTTACATTTATTACTACTGCTTTACATTTATTACTACTGTTTACATTTACACTACTTTTATCTACACTACTGCAGATACATATACAGCATTCTCTGACTAGCCTTATCTAAGGATGCCAAATGTGCCTTATGTGCCTCACTGCATATGCCACTTTGCCTCTATACCAACATCAACTACCTCATACATATACTGTGTACATTAACTTATATGCTGCTGTGCCACTCTTTGCAAATGTCAATGCTAGAACCTTCAGTTTATTTTATAGATATACTTTTTATACTTTTTATACTACTATGCAAAAACTCAGGACAGTATTACACTTTTATTATTTCATTTTATGCTTATGTTCATTGGGTGTTTGGTGTTTCAGTGTTGGTGTAAATTTTCATACTTTTATACTATTATGAAAAAACTCAGGACAGTGTTACACTTTTACTATTTTATGCTTATGTTTATTAAATGTTTTAGTGTTTAGTGTTTAGATGGTTACTGTTGCACCGAGGGACTGAGAGAAACGCAATTTCGGTCCTGTGTATGTCCTGTACATATTGCAGTTCTGACAATAAAGTTGACTTTGACTTTTGACTTTGAAACATTCACTCTGTTGTGATCCATTTTCCTTCTGTACATTTTTCAGCACGATTCTCGTCCTGCAGTTTTCAAACCATTTCAACAAACAATATCAAAACGGTCAGCTTTCAGGACAATCCTGCTGTGACTTCTGGTATTGGTGCAACTTTAGCTTTTTGAAATATTTAGCCTTTTCTGAGTTTTCTTTCCCTCATAGAAAATGAATTAAACTAATTTTATATCCTTCAAATCTTTAGATGTGTTTACAACCTTTCGCTGCTCCTTTCACATTTCATTCTGGTTCGTCTTCTTTCAGGGTCTCCTTATGCAAGTATAAATGTTTTTCGCTGTTTATTTTGTTGTTTTGTTCTCCTTTAGGCTTCTTTCTGCTAACTACAACATTTTTGTGCTGCGGCTTCTAACTTCTTTCTGCCAATTTCAGCTTGTTATGCTCCTTTCAGCTGATTTTTATAAGTTTCAGCTTTTTCAGCTACTATAAAGCTGTTTGACTGCTAATTTGAGATTATAGAGCTAATTCCACATTTTCTGATCTCATTTAAACGTATTTCAGCAAAAATGTGCTCCATCCACTTCCTTTTTGTAGTTGCAGCTTCTTTCTGCCTTTTTAGCTACTTTTCAGTGTGTTTTTTGTGCTTATTTCAGCTTTTCCCAGATAATTTCTACTTTTTATGCTTATTTCTGCTTCTTTCAGCCTAATTGGATGAACATGTTCTTTCTGCTTTCTTCTGCTAATTTAAGCTTGTTACCTTTTCAGTAACTTTTTGTAGCATTTTTTAGCTAATTTAATCTGTTTTCATCCTCGGCTACAGAAGCTGGCCATTGGGACATGGAATGTCACCTCTCTGGTGGGGAAGGAGCCTGAGCTAGTGTGTGAGGTTGAGAAGTTCCGACTAGAAATAGTCGGACTCACCTCAACGCATGGCTCTGGCTCTGGAACCAGTTTCCTTGAGAGGGGTTGGACACTCTTCCACTCTGGAGTTGCCCCTGGTGAGAGGCGCCGAGCAGGAGTGGGCATACTTGTTGCCCCCCATCTTGGTGCCTGTACGTTGGGGTTCACCCCGGTGAACGAGAGGGTAGCCTCCCTTCGCCTACGTGTGGGGGGACGGGCTCTGACTGTTGTTTGTGCCTATGCGCCAAACGGCAGCGCAGATTACCCACCCTTTTTGGAGTCCTTGGAGGGGGTATTGGAGAGTGCGCCTCCTGGGGACTCCCTTGTTCTGCTGGGGGACTTCAACGCTCACGTGGGCAATGACAGTGAGACCTGGAGGGGTGTGGTTGGGAGGAACGGCCCCCCTGATCTGAACCCGAGTGGTGTTTTGTTGTTGGACTTCTGTGCTCGTCATGGATTGTCCATAACGAACACCATGTTCAGGCATAAGGGTGTCCATATGTGCTCTTGGCACCAGGACACCCTAGGTCGCAGTTCGATGATCGACTTTGTTGTCGTCTCATCTGATCTGCGGCCGCATGTCCTGGACACTCGGGTGAAGAGAGGGGCGGAGCTGTCCACTGACCACTACCTGGTGGTGAGTTGGCTCCGATGGTGGGGGAGGATGCCGGTCAGACCTGGCAGACCCAAACGTATTGTGAGGGTCTGCTGGGAACGTCTGGCAGAGTCTCCCGTAAGACGGAGCTTTAACTCCCACCTCCGGGAGAGCTTTGAACACGTTCCGAGGGAGGCGGGGGACATTGGCCCTCATTCACGAAAATGTTCGTATTTTTATCCTAAATTTCTCCTACTTTTGTTCGTACGAAGCGTTCGTACGAACATGCCACGTCAGATTCAACAAAGTCTTCTATCCTGAGGAAACGTGTGTAAATGGGTTGCGTAAATTTAATGAATCCCACCTGTTCTAAACAGCTGCGCGTGCACGCGAGAGGTTATTTACATAATTCCCACCCCTCAAAACACCATATAAGGCCACGTTTCCTGCCTTCTGACAGCAGGAAGTGTCCATTCATTCAAACTCAAGAAGTAAAAGGAGGAACTTCACGCGTTCGGAGATCTGCTCTCAGTCGCGCTGTGGCTACCCCCCCCCCCCCCGCAAGTGTCGGATGGTCAAATATCTTTAATTTTAGTGTACTGTGTTACATTATAGTTTCACTTATTCAGAAGAGCCGTGGCGCACCGCTACCCCCCACCCCCCGCAAGTGTCGGATGTGTTTTTGAACAGAAGCATTTTAAAATGTCTCGAAACTACAGTTAACTTCATATTAATATTGTAGTGCATATGTCTCCCGTGGGTCGTACAGTATCAGAAATCAAGAATAAATGGTTTGATCTGAAAATGGCTTCAAACAAACATCTCGCCGCAGCACGGACAGGAGGTGGTCAAGGAATAGTCTGAGATGGTGGACAATAAATGCCACGCTGCAAGACGCGTGCCAACATGTTTTGCAGCACAAATGGGTCATGCGCGCACCTCCTGGTCAGCGCGCAACCACATTCTGCAGGTTATATTTCGAATCAGATATAATAATCAATTGCTCCGATGGTGTTTGGCACAAGATCAGTCTTAATTCGTACTTGTTCTGCGGCGGTGTATGGGGATTTTATGTACCTGGGTGTTAATATGAGGAGGGCTTTGATGACCAAGGGGAGCGCACGACTCACTGAAGCCTGCGCGACACACCAAATTACACTTAAAATTATAATTCTAATTCAAACAGAATAACCTATTGTCAAGAATAATTATGGTGCGTGATTTTTTTAAACCCAAAATATTTTCTAAATAACGAAATATGAAGTTATTCGTGGAGAAGATCCGTCTGGATGACAGCAGACTGACGCTCCTAAATTATACGACAGGTCCGGACCACTCGTAAATTTTGTTCGTATCTGAAGAAAATCGTAGGATACGAAAACATTGTTGAATGCCACAAATGATCCTAAATCACTCGTACGCACAGTTTAAGAACAAATCTGTGCGTACGAACGGTTCGTGAATGAGGGCCATTGAGTCCGAGTGGGCCATGTTCCGCGCCTCTATTGTCGAGGCAGCTTATCAGAGTTGTGGCCGCAAGGTTGTTGGTGCCTGTCGTGGTGGCAACCCTCGAACCCGGTGGTGGACACCGGCGGTGAGGGATGCTGTCAGGCTGAAGAAGGAGTCCTATTGGGCCTTTTTGGCCTGTGGGACCCCGGAAGCAGCAGATAGGTACCGGCAGTCCAAGCGGCATGCGGCTCGGGTGGTTGCTGAGGCAAAAACTCGGGCGTGGGAGGAGTTCGGAGAGGCCATGGAGAATGACTTCCGTACGGCTTCGAGGCGATTCTGGTCCACCATCCGGCGTCTCAGGGGGGGAAAGAGGTACGCGACCAACACTGGCGTGCTGTTGACCTCAACTCGGGATGTTGTGAGTCGGTGGGCGGAATACTTCGAAGACCTCCTCAATCCTACTGGCACGTCTTCCACTGAGGAAGCGGAGCCTGGGGACTTTGGGTCGGGCTCTCCAATCTCTGGTGCTGAGGTCGCCGAGGTGGTTAAAAAGCTCTGCGGTGGCAGGGCTCCAGGGGTGGATGAGATTCGCCCTGAGTTCCTTAGGGCTCTGGATGTTGTGGGGTTGTGTTGGCTTACGCGACTCTGCAATATCGCGTGGACATCGGGGGCAGTTCCCTTGGATTGGCAGACTGGGGTGGTGGTTCCCCTATTCAAAAAGGGGGACCGTAGGGTGTGTTCCAACTATAGGGGGATCACACTCTTAAGCCTCCCTGGTAAGGTCTATTCAGGGGTTCTGGAGAGGAGGGTCCGTCGGATAGTCGAACCTCGGATTCAGGAGGAGCAGTGTGGTTTTCGTCCTGGTCGTGGAACACTGGACCAGCTCTACACCCTCAGCAGGGTCCTGGAGGGTGCGTGGGAGTTTGCCCAACCAGTTTACATGTGCTTTGTGGACTTGGAAAAGGCATTCGACCGCGTCCCTCGGGGGTTCTGTGGGGGGTACTCCGGGAGTATGGGGTACCAGGCCCATTGATATGGGCTGTTAGGTCCCTGTACGACCGGTGTCAGAGCTTGGTCCGCATTGCCGGCAGTAAGTCAGGCTCGTTTCCGGTGAGAGTTGGACTCCGCCAAGGTTGCCCTTTGTCACCGATTCTGTTCATAACTTTTATGGACAGAATTTCTAGGCGCAGCCAAGGTGTTGAGAGGATCCGTTTTGGTGGCCTTAGAATCGCTTCTCTGTTTTTTGCAGATGATGTGGTCCTATTGGCTTCATCAGATCGTGATCTACAGCTTTCGCTGGAGCGGTTTGCAGCCGAGTGTGATGCGGCCGGGATGAGGATCAGTTCCTCCAAATCCGAGGCCATGGTCTTGAGCCGGAAAAGGGTAGCGTGCCCTCTCCGGGTCGGGGAGGAGGTCCTGCCCCAAGTGGAGGAGTTTAAGTATCTCGGGGTCTTGTTCACGAATGAGGGAAAACTGGAGCGTGAGATCGATAGGCGGATAGGTGCAGCGTCCGCAGTGAAGCGGGTGCTGTACCGGTCTGTCGTGGTGAAGAGAGAGCTGAGTCGAAAGGCAAAGCTCTCAATTTACCGATCGATCTATGTTCCCACCCTCATCTATGGTCATGAGCTTTGGGTTGTGACCAAAAGAACGAGATCTCGGATACAAGCGGCTGAAATGAGTTTTCTCCGCAGGGTGTCTGGACTCTCCCTTAGAGATAGGGTGAGAAGCTCAGTCATCCGGGAGGGACTCAGAGTAGAGCCGCTGCTTCTCCACATCGAGAGGAGCCAGTTGAGGTGGCTCGGGCATCTGGTTAGGATGCCTCCTGGACGCCTCCCTGGTGAGGTGTTCCGGGCATGTCCCACCGGGAGGAGACCCAGAGGAAGACCCAGGACACGCTGGAGGGACTATGTTTCTCGGCTGGCCTGGGAACGCCTTGGGATTCCCCCAGAGGAGCTGCTCCAAGTGGCTGGGGAGAGGGAAGTCTGGGCCTCCCTACTTAGGCTGCTACCCCCGCGACCCGACCCCGGATAAGCGGAAGAAAATGGATGGATGGATGGATGGAGAAGGACCCAGGTTCGAACCCCGGCCACTACACACCTTGGGGTGTCTATGAGTGCACACCTATTTCTCCAGCTCCACGTGTGCTTTCTATGGCTGCTCACTGCACCACCTGGTGGTGGTTGGGTTAAATGCAGAGACAAATTTCGTCTATGTATGGGAAACATACACAGATGACAAAAATGGACATTATTATAATCTGTTTTCAGACAATTCAAGTTTTGTGGTAAATTCTGCTACTTTCAGCCTAATTAACTTCTTTCTGCTAATTTCAGCTTGTTATGCACCTTTCAGCTTGTTTCTGCTAGTTTCAGCCTTTTCTGCTATTTCAGCTACTTTTTAGGTGTTTTGTGCTAAATTGGCCTTTTCAGCTAATTTCACTTTTTTTTAGCTCATTTCAGCTCCTTTCACTTCCTTTTGATAGCTTAAGATTCCTTCTGCCTTTTCAGATATATTTTTAGCCTTTTTCTTGTTGTTGCTAGATACAGCTTTTTCAGTTAATTTCCTAATTTAAGGGCCCATGTCTGCTTACCGGTATTTAAACATAATTCAGAAAATACGTGTTCTTTCTGCCTTTTTATTGTTGCTAATTTAGTCTTGGTATTCAATTTCAGCTACATTTCAGCATGCTTTTAGCTCATTTCAGCTGTTTTTCAGCAGGTTCTTCAGCAATAAGCATTCACACTGCATTTTCACAGGAAATTGTAAATTTTCTAGTTTCACTTTTACTTCTTCTGTTGTTGTTAAGCTTATCAAGAGATAACAAACATGCAAAACTCGTATATGTCTCTGAAATGCATTCATGTCAATAACGATTTAGTCCGATTGTGTTGTTATTTGTACAGCTAATTGTGGTTGTCTCTGCAAACAACAGAGTCCAGTTGACATCTGGTTGCTAAAGGTTTTGGGTCCACAACTTACCACCAAGTGTGAAAATATCAGCGCTGAACACTTGAGATCACATCACCCAAAACAGATTTGTTATGGGTTTGTAAGAACAAACATGAACAGCCTCTGAGTCAGTTCCTGCTTAACGTTCATCAACTAGTTCATATGTTTTGACAGTAATAGCAAGAAATGCTTGCAAAGTTATGCAATATTTTTTAGAAAGTTCTGCTGGACAAACCAGTTTTAGATGTGTGTTTTTATTAAGGATGCATCAATCTATTGAAATAAAACCACACAGTTTGATTTGTATTTAACTGTTCACAACTAAAAGAGGTTTGTAATTATAGCACAGACTTTCGTAGTGATGACAAAGGGTCAAACAGGCTGAATACCAGTGGTCCGATCACAACTTTACTGTGAGTGCAATTAATAACTAAAGCTGACAAAAACATGCAGAGTTATAAAGTGCTCTGGAATATAGAGCATCTTACAAGAACTTGGCCTGAAACGTTGCCTGAACTATTTCCTGTCTCTGCACTAACATCCTGTCAGCACTTTATTCTTCGTGCTGTCTTAGAAAAGCAGATGGGCAACAGAAAAACATGCGCGCTCACTCAACATCTATGACAGCGTGGCAGCCAGGGACAAACTTTGATTTAAAATAAGGTCTGATTGTGATTCCTGATGGAGGTTTAAGACATGAAAAATGGTCAAAAAGAAAATAAAAACATTTGCAGAAGCAAGTACGGAAATCTGTTAAACCAAAAATAAAAACCCGTCGTGTTCTGAAGATAACGTCTCGAATACTTCCAAATGTTGCTGACTTCTTCGTTTGAAAGAACTCTGTTTCACACATGGGCTCTGGTAAACGTGTTGACGAGGACACAAACATGGTATTATTTCTAAATAAACAAACGTTAATTTGAGCAATTGTTGACCTGTGCTGTTTAATGTGGATTATCAAAGTTCATAGTTTAAAAAAATCCAACAAAGTTCAGTCAGGTCATCTGGATGCTTTCTTTTTTGTTGTTGTTGAGATGTTTTGCCTTTCATCCAAAGGACTTCATCAGTTCGAGGAACCCAAAAAAATTCAGTCCCACAAGAAGCACACTCACATTGTGGACCAACCAGTTTGCTGGTGATAAGATGGTTTCTGGGGCCCGCCCTCTCCCCCATCGACTCTTCTGAGGCAGCCATAGCCAAAGTGGTTCAAAACATCAAAGTTCATGCTCAATAATCCAGGTAGAAAAATCCAGCAAAGTTCAGTCAAGTCATCTGGATGGTTTTCTCTCTCTCTCTCTTTTTTTTATA
>JBBPBX010007918.1:0-13274 GCA_038048925.1 Garcialebias charrua | reverse complement strand
CCTTGCAGCTCCTGTAGCTTTTCTGCCTGGTGGGCCTGCGATACCGAGGCCACTTGTCCTTGTCCATCCCGCCAGGGCCCCTCGGGCCCTGAGATGGTTTAACGTCAGAGAGTCATCCATAGCCTCATGGGTGGATAAGCTCTCAGCGTCATCGATGTTGCAAGGAAAAACTACCAGGTAGCGCAACTGAACAGGTAGCTGAAAATCCTCCTCCTGGACTGTGCTGGACAGAGAGACTCCTTGTTAGCCGGGGCTAAACGTGGAGGAACTTGTGAGCCCGCTAGCGGTGCTAAGACGGGTCCTCGAGCAGCACAGCATCGGTGAAAAACACTTAGTTATGCGATGAATTCTACCGTCGATTCGCAGGATAGCGGAAAAGGCAAAATATGAGAAGGTTAGCTAGCAAGCTAGTCCAAGCATTTTACATACCTCATGATGGAGTACTTCGTTGTCCGCTCGTAAGCGCTAATCGTATTAGCAACGCTGTCTTCCGCTGCATGTTGTCGTGGGTGCCCCTGGTTAGCCATGCTAACCGTGGGTGCTAGCCAGATAACGGCGGAGATATTCCATTTCCACTCTCCTTTCTCCGGGGTCATCCGCGAGAAAAGCTTCAAGTGTCCTTGCGTGTAGCATCCCAGAGCAAAGCGGACAGGCCTTGTGGGTGTCCGTTGCTGAACAAAAGGGGGGGGGGTATCCAGATCCGCTGAAGCAGGTTCGGGAGCCGAAGCTCATGGCCTGCCAGAGTTCCTCGTCCGAGGACGTCCTCTCGCCGAGCTACTCGGGGTTGCTGGCCTATTAGCTTCATTAGCTTAGCAGGTAGCATGCCTTGCAATTAGTGTTCGCTAACAGAGCAGTAGAAAAGCAGAAGAGAAAAAAGGCACGGGAGCTGGGGCTCGTTGGCCTGCTGGTCTTCTTTGAGTTTTGGGTTTTCGCATTACCTTCTCAGGAGCCGTGGCTGAGAAGAGATAGGCCCGTTAGCAGTGCTAACGTCGTCTGGAGACGTCTCCTTCCTCGTGTCGCTTTCGCCCGCTAGCCTGCTAGTTTTTAGCAGGGTAGCGGTGTCACGTAGTCAGCGCCCTCGAGCGAAGCGTTCTGTGGAGAGAGGAGAAGAAAACTTCGGGGTGAAGAAAAATGTGCCGGGCCAGCCTTCACGAGCCCAGCAGTCCGTAGTAGAAGATTCTCTGTATGCTCTGTGTAGGGAGCGAGCTCACCTCTGGTCGAGCGATGGAGATACAGAGAAGATCCGAGAAGAGTGTTTCAGGTATTTGCGAGGTGAAGGGCAAAAAGAGAAAGATGGACGGGCGTCAGCCGCTTAAATGTCCAGAGGGCGGGGCCTCTGGCGCGACGCTGACGCCGTAGCCGTAAAGGCGTGAGTGTATTACTTCAGGTCACCGCGCGGAGGCGCTGATTCCCATAGCAATTGTGTTGCACTGAGAGACCGACTGAAAGGGAACACTGGAATGGTAGCGATGCGATTTTCCCACAACTGTCAAATTTCTGCTTTACGACTGAATGTAAAAGTGAATCAGAGTTTTCAGTTATGCAACATGTTGACATTTTCAGCTGTATGATTGAAACAAAGTGGCCGTGATCTCGTGTGTGCATGTATGAGAACAAACATCTGTATGTCCGCGGAAACTCAATAATCACACCGTGTCGCTTCGTTGCACCAAACTTTACTGAACTCAAAACCCCCTCACCCTCACATTTACCCCATGCCGTAAAGCATCTCTTAAAGGCACAGTAACATGTCGTAACAAACAGTGCACAACATTACAGGCCCAACAAACACACTAAACACTGTGATTTCTGAACACAACATTTTCCCCCCTTCGCCCCCTTAAAAAGATAATACTTTGCAAAGAATAACAGATTAAACTGGACTCAATAAAACGCAGATTAATAGATCTTTAGTAACACAATCACCCTGTCACATAGTCCCCAAGCCAGACAGGCGGGACCCTCAGTCTCTGGGGCCGTGCTGGCTGCTGAGTGGAGTCGGGCAAAGCTGGTGGAGTATCCCCCACCCGAATAGTCATTGGCCTAGGCTGCCAACCCAGTGCCGTTGCTGGGGCCAGCGGTAAAGCAGATGCTGGTGGGGCGATGACCCTGTGCAGACGATTTGCGTGCCAACGACTCCCATTTTCCAGTCTGTATGTGGCCGGCCCCAATTGCTTAACCACCCGCAGTGGCTCTGACCAGAATGATTTCAGTTTATTTCTCCGATGAAGCCGTTTGATCCTGACCCAATCCCCTGCAGCCAGTGAGGGGGTCTGCACTCGGTGCGTGGCATCAAACCTCTCTTTCATCCGGGCCTGCGAACCCTTCACCTGAGCTCTGGCTTTCTGGAGCTCTGGGCTCCCACGTGCAGGAGCTGGCTCAGCTCTCAGACAGTCCAGGGGTTGCTTCAGTTCGCGCCCGATCATTAACATCGCCGGTGAAACTCCTGTGGTGGAATGCTTGGATGCCCGGATGGTCAAGAGGGTTTGGTTGAGAGCGTCGCTGAAGGTTCTCCCCTCCTCCAGACAGGCTCTGAGTCCATTTTTGAGAGTTTTATTGAGTCGTTCCACACCACCATTGCTCTCTGGGTGATAAACTGCTGTCCTGATGTGCCTGATGGAGCGTAGTGTGAGGAACTCTGTGAACTCTGCTGAGGTGAACTGGGCCCCATTATCTGTTGTAACAACACTGGGGAGGCCCCAGCGTCCAAACAGGTTGTCCAGGCAGTCTATGATGGTGTGTGCAGTGATGGAGCTCAGTTGGCAAACCTCAGGCCACTTCGAGTGAAGATCATGAACCACCAGCAGGTAGCGGGCGTGAGCAGTTGCCCCATGCCCCACAGATGTCGACCTGAATATGTTCCCAAGGTGAAGGTGGCCAAGGGGTCGGGGTGAGAGGGGCCGTGGCAGGATGGCCAGTTTTCCCACTCAAAAGGCAGCAGGCGCAGTTACGCACCAGCTCCTAAACATCAGAGTCTATACAAGGCCACCACACTGTATAACGGCAGCGTTGCTTCACCTTGACCACCTCCAGGTGCCCCTCGTGCACCATGTGCAGTACCCTGGCCCTGAGGGTTTCTGGAATGACTGCCCGATGACCACGAGCAAGGCACACCGCCCCCCAGCAGGAGAGTTCATTGCGGAAACGGTAGTAGGGAAGCACCCTATAATCCACTTGGGCAGGCCATCCATCCTGCACATAGGTACGAAGCACTGTGAGTGCCTCATCTGCAGCTGAGGCCTGCTGCAGCTCTGTCAGGGTAACTGTTGAACTGAGGGGTCCATGCAGGACTTGAACCCAATCTTCATCGTTCTCTGTGTCTGATGTTGCTCCGCCCGTCTCCTTCGTCACTGACACAGCTCTAGACAGGAGATCGGCCACCGTGTTGGCCCGCCCAGGCATAAACTCCAGGCTGAAATTGTATTGATTTAGCCTGTCAGCCCACCTCAGGAGTCTCATGGGCCTGTGCCCCAGAGCCTTGGGTAGCCAACAGTGCGGTTAGTGCCTGGTGGTCTGTGGTGAACGGTCTACCATAGAGATAGACATGCCAGCATTCACATGCCCACATGCAGGCTAGGGCCTCCCGCTCCCCCACGAATATTTTTGCTCTGCTAGAGTAAGCGCACACGAGGCAAAAGCGACAGGGCGTTCCACCCCGTCATGAATCTGGGAGAGCATAGCGCCTAGCGCCACCCCAGAAGCATCACAGGTGACCACGGTGGGAGCGGTCAAGCTGAAATTAGTTAGTGTGGGTGGGGACGTGAGCTGTCGTTTGATGATCTGCACAGCGTTGTGGCATGCTGGTGTCCAGTCCCACATAATGTCCTTCCGGAGCAACTGGTGCAGAGGGGCCGTCGAGTCCGAGTAGTGTGGCATGAATCTGAGGTAGTAGGCCGCCATTCCCAGGAAGGAGGACAGCTGGGATGGTGATTGCGGGTCCGGCAGGGACAGGATGGCTTCAGTGTGGGACAGAATTGGGGCAATGCCATCTTTCGAGAGCCTGAAACCCAGAAACTCAACATCGTCAGCCCCAAACATGCACTTTTGAGGGTTCAGCGTGACCCCATGTCGTTGAAAACGCTGAAAGACCTGCTCTAGGCGAGCATCATGCAGTGCAGTAGATGGTGCATGCACCACCTTGTCGTCCAGGTAGATGGAGACGCCTTGGATACCAGCCAATATCAGTGTCAATATTTTTGGAAACAACTCGGGGCCGATGAGAGACCAAACGCCATGCGTTTAAATCTGAAGACTCCCACATGCGTGACAAACGCTGTGAGGTCCATACTTTCAGGTGCTAGTGGAACCTGCAGGTAGCCATGCCGTAGGTCCATCTTGCTGAAGACTGTGGAGCCGTGAAAATGGCTGGTGAGTTCCTCAGCTGTGGGTAGAGGATACTTGTCAGGTACGATGGCTTTGTTCACATCAGTGAGGTCCACACAGAGTCGTAGTCCACCCCCTTTTTCTTGGCTATCACCAGGTTTGATACCCACGGTGAGGCATTGACAGGCTCTATGACGTCCTCCACCAGGCGACGCAGCTCGGCCTCTACAGCATCACGGAGAGCCAGGGGAATGTGCCGAAGAGGCTGGATAACAGGACGGACTGACCGGTCCACCGTAGGCTGATGGACAAACCTTGTCATGCGGCCCAGTCCGCTGAACAGTTGTGGATAGCGGTCGGGCCAGGAGGTGGCGACTTGCAGGACGTGCTGGCCCTTAACATCACTCACAGCAAAGCCCAGGGCGAGGAACAAGTCTAGGTCCATAATGTTAGCTCCCTTCCGGGTGATGCAGAACTTGGCGTCAGGCGTAATTTGCTGATCATACTGGACAGGGAGGCGGACCACACCCAGAGTGTCGATGGGAGAGTGACTGTAGCCCAACAGGGGTGTAGTGGCTGCTTCCAGGGGTGTACGGCTGAAAAAACGGTCATATGTGCTTTTATTTAAAATTGACACTTTGGCCCCTGTGTCCACGAGGAGCGGGACGTGAGTTGCGCCCACGCGGCATAAAATAAAGGTTGAATGAATGAATGAATGTGCAAAGCTTGAACGATGGTTGCAGTCTGTACAGTGTTAATGGGAACCACAGAAGTATCCTAGCGAGCTGAAGAGGAGCAGCAGCAGCGTGCAAAATGATTCAGTTTATTGCATTTAAGACAAAGTGTTCCATGGGCAGGACATGACTGGTCTCTAGATGCATGGTTAGTGGAGCCACAGTTACCACAGTTCCTGGCCCCCCTCCTACTGGGCCCCCTGTCCACTCTCTGTACATCCAAGCTGCCACTCGGCCCGTCAGCCCCCTCCACAGCCTCTGTGTGATGAACGGCCGGTGTTGATGACGTCAGCGGTTCGTGCGCCGCGCGGCAGAATTTTCGCGCCTCTGTTAATGCTGTTTCAAGCGGCTTTCCAAGAACCCGAGCGCCCGCCAGCGTCATGGAGTCTGCTTCTAATAACAGTCTCTCCCTCAGTTGGTTACACAACGTTTTCTCGATCAGCTGATCAACTATAAGTCCATCTTCCAGCGCCCCAAAGTCACAGAGTCTAGCCAGCTCTCGTAGTGCTGAGACGTAATGGACTACAGACTCACCCGGTCGCTGTGTTCTCTGACGAAACTCAAAGCAGTTCATCCGCCGGCTCCGCCCGGAGCTGAAATGAGTCCTCAGTGCAGCTGTAGCCGTGGCATATTTATTATCCGCTAACGTGAGCTTGGCGAAAATTCTTTGACCCTCCTGGCCCAGACAATGGCGGAGGAACGCGCACTTCCTCGCTTCTGCCAGGTCCGTGTGTCCCAAAGCCAGCAAGTAGTCCTCAAACGCTGTCAGCCATCTGTCCCACGGGACAGCTGGGTCGCCGGGGACAGGCAGGAAAGGTGGTGGTGGTGGTAAGGCGAGTTCAGACATCCTCGTCTGCCAAAATGTAACGTCCGCGGAAACTCAATAATCACACCGTGTCGCTTCGTTGCACCAAACTTTACTGAACTCAAAACCCCTTCACCCTCACATTTACCCCATGCCGTAAAGCATCTCTTAAAGGCACAGGAACATGTCGTATCAAACAGTGCACAACATTACAGGCCCAACAAACACACTAAACACTGTGATTTCTGAACACAACAACATCCACGAAGCGTTGCTTTACAGAGGGATCTCCAAAATAACAATTTCAAGAAGATGGAAGCTATATGCATTTACTGTGTGTGTGTGTGTGGGGGGGGGGGGTGATAATCAGATGGCAACTGAGCTGTGAAAGTGATTGCAATGGAAGCCACTGTAAGAGAGTAAATAACGCACACACACAGTACAGTTATTAAAAACGTTGTTGATCTAAGGTTGCAGTTCTGGATGCTGTTATGATTTTATAGTTTTCTCCTTTTCTCATGAGTAACGATTTAGCTTTTAAACACAACATTAACAGATAAGTGTGTGTGTGGGGGGGGGTAGTGAGTCAGCAAAAGCTGCATAGAAATAAATGTGCAGTTTACTTTGTTAGAACTTTCTTAAAGAACATGCAAGTAGATCTGATTTACTTTGGTGTTTGCAAAAGAAAGTAAGTTGAGTAAAGTTCTGTCACGTGTAAATTTATCTTGTGATTTAGTTTGTTTAAACAATCACAACATAGACATTTTTAGTACTTTTTTATGTTTTCTTTATCTAAATCACTTTTTGTTGTAATTTCCACTTTGGTTTTACTCTTGTGATTTTTCTCTCTCTATTTTATACAGATTTTCTTTTACTTGCTCACCACCAAAGGTAATTGTTCGAATCAGCTGTCCTTCTAAGCGTGAGATAATTTTAGTTAAAAACTCTGGCATGAAAGGTGAAGGGAGATGTGCATTTTCTTTTTCAAGGAATGCTAATATTTCATGTTTTTATTTTGACCTATAACTTTTTTGTAGATTTTTGCATGCCAAACTGTAAACTGCAAGGGTTTGCAGGGGAACACCATCTTACGGAGGCCAATTATGGCACAGTTATATTAAGGAAGAAGAATCTTCAGCAATGTGACAACCCAGAGGCTGAAAGCATCTTCAAATAGCAAATTGCCAAGTGAACGAAAAATATCTAAAGTGTTGATTAATTGGGCTTTGAACTGACACTTGCAACCTAAAAAAAAACAAAAAAAACAGACGCTTCACCAATTTCTTCATTGCTGAATACTTTGAATATTGAATGTTTGTAGTTTTTGAGGGGAGTGATTTTCTGGACTGGAATTAAACAGGAAATGCATTTAAACCTTAATGATTTTGGTACAAGATATTCAGTGGGTAGGTTCAGTGGGTAGGTTTTGTTTTTCTTGTCCAAAGTGGCACAGAGTGAAGGATCCTGGCGAGCAAAGGGAGACATTTTATCTAACATCAGGTGCAATGGAGGAGCCAGGGGTTGGCCAACGGTGGCGTTGGCCATCATAGATTAACCTTCAGCCACCCAAAGGGCCACCCTAATCATTTGAGGAAACAATATTTTAAAGGTAAATGAGTCCTCAAGGCTCAATGGGATTAACTTGTCTAAATAAATGTTGAATGAATGAAAAAGGAATATAAAAACTAGAAATAAAATACTTTCCTCAAATGATTGGAGTTGAACCCCAACATAAATATATTGGGGTGTCCATCTTGGAGGTTGAGGTGCTAACTCCATTTTTTACACCTAGATGCAGTCAGCCTCCGTACCCTCACAGACATATACACTTCCAGATGCAGGAAGAGGGCCACCTGTATCACGAAGGACCCCACTCACCCAGCACACACACTTTTTGCCCCACTCCCCTCAGAAAGGAGGTTGAGGAGCTTTAAGTGTAGAACTACTAGACTGAGGAACAGCTTCTACCCTGAAGCTGTTAGACTCTAACCAGGATAATTACTGTAAAAAAAAAAAAAAATCAATGTAATGCCACTTTGATATTTGATATTTGGTGCAATGTGAGATGGGTGGCGGCCGAGGGCGGGGACCCTGGCGGTCTGATCCTCGGCTACAGAAGCTGGCCATTGGGACATGGAATGTCACCTCTCTGGTGGGGAAGGAGCCTGAGCTAGTGTGTGAGGTTGAGAGGTTCCGACTAGAAATAGTCGGACTCACCTCAACGCATGGCTCTGGCTCTGGAACCAGTTTCCTTGAGAGGGGTTGGACACTCTTCCACTCTGGAGTTGCCCCTGGTGAGAGGCGCCGAGCAGGAGTGGGCATACTGGTTGCCCCCCATCTTGGTGCCTGTACGTTGGGGTTCACCCCGGTGAACGAGAGGGTAGCCTCCCTTCGCCTACGTGTGGGGGGACGGGCTCTGACTGTTGTTTGTGCCTATGCACCAAACGGCAGCTCAGACTACCCACCCTTTTTGGAGTCCTTGGAGGGGGTATTGGAGAGTGCGCCTCCTGGGGACTCCCTTGTTCTACTGGGGGACTTCAACGCTCACGTGGGCAATGACAGTGAGACCTGGAGGGGTGTGGTTGGGAGGAACGGCCCCCCTGATCTGAACCAGAGTGGTGTTCTGTTATTGGACTTCTGTGCTCGTCATGGATTGTCCATAACGAACACCATGTTTAAGCATAAGGGTGTCCATATGTGCTCTTGGCACCAGGACACCCTAGGTCGCAGTTCGATGATCGACTTTGTTGTCGTCTCATCTGATCTGCGGCCGCATGTCTTGGACACTCGGGTGAGGAGAGGGGCGGAGCTGTCTACTGACCACTACCTGGTGGTGAGTTTGCTCCGATGGTGGGGGAGGATGCCGGTCAGACCTGGCAGACCCAAACGTATCGTGAGGGTCTGCTGGGAACGTCTGGCAGAGTCTCCCGTAAGACGGAGCTTTAACTCCCACCTCCGGGAGAGCTTTGAACACGTTCCGAGGGAGGCGGGGGACATGGAGTCCGAGTGGGCCGTGTTCCGCGCCTCTATTGTCGAGGCAGCTTATCGGAGCTGTGGCCGCAAGGTTGTTGGTGCCTGTCGAGGTGGCAACCCTCGAACCCGGTGGTGGACACCGGCAGTGAGGGATGCTGTCAGGCTGAAGAAGGAGTCCTATTGGGCCTTTTTGGCTTGTGGGACCCCGGAAGCAGCTGATAGGTACCGGCAGTCCAAGCGGCATGCGGCTCGGGTGGTTGCTGAGGCAAAAACTCGGGCGTGGGAGGAGTTCGGAGAGGCCATGGAGAATGACTTCCGTACGGCTTCGAGGCGATTCTGGTCCACCATCCGGCGTCTCAGGGGGGGAAAGAGGTACGAGACCAACACCATTTATGGTGGAGGTGGCGTGCTGCTGACCTCAACTCGGGATGTTGTGAGTCGGTGGGCGGAATACTTCGAAGACCTCCTCAATCCTACTGGCACGTCTTCCACTGAGGAAGCAGAGCCTGGGGACTTTGGGTCGGGTTCTCCGATCTCTGGTGCTGAGGTCGCCGAGGTGGTTAAAAAGCTCCGCGGTGGCAAGGCTCCGGGGGTGGATGAGATTCGCCCGGAGTTCCTTAGGGCTCTGGATGTTGTAGGGTTGTGTTGGCTTACGCGACTCTGCAATATCGCGTGGACATCGGGGGCAGTTCCCTTGGATTGGCAGACTGGGGTGGTGGTTCCCCTATTTAAAAAGGGGGACCGTAGGGTGTGTTCCAACTATAGGGGGATCACACTCTTAAGCCTCCCTGGTAAGGTCTATTCAGGGGTTCTGGAGAGGAGGGTCCGTCGGATAGTCGAACCTCGGATTCAGGAGGAGCAGTGTGGTTTTCGTCCTGGTCGTGGAACACTGGACCAGCTCTACACCCTCAGCAGGGTCCTGGAGGGTGCGTGGGAGTTTGCCCAACCAGTTTACATGTGTTTTGTGGACTTGGAGAAGGCATTCGACCGCGTCCCTCGGGGGGTTCTGTGGGGGGTACTCCGGGAGTATGGGGTACCAGGCCCTTTGATAAGGGCTGTTAGGTCCCTGTACGACCGGTGTCAGAGCTTGGTCCGCATTGCCGGCAGTAAGTCAGGCTCGTTTCCGGTGAGAGTTGGACTCCGCCAAGGTTGCCCTTTGTCACCGATTCTGTTCATAACTTTTATGGACAGAATTTCTAGGCGCAGCCAAGGTGTTGAGAGGATCCGTTTTGGTGACCTTAGAATCGCTTCTCTGTTTTTTGCAGATGATGTGGTCCTACTGGCTTCATCAGTTCGTGATTTACAACTTTCACTGGAGCGGTTTGCAGCCGAGTGTGATGCGGCCGGGATGAGGATCAGTTCCTCCAAATCCGAGGCCATGGTCTTGAGCCGGAAAAGGGTAGCATGCCCTCTCCGGGTCGGGGAGGAGGTCCTGCCCCAAGTGGAGGAGTTTAAGTATCTCGGGATCTTGTTCACGAATGAGGGAAAACTGGAGCGTGAGATCGATAGGCGGATAGGTGCAGCGTCCGCAGTGAAGCGGGCGCTGTACCGGTCTGTCGTGGTGAAGAGAGAGCTGAGTCAAAAGGCAAAGCTCTCAATTTACCGATCGATCTACGTTCCCACCCTCATCTATGGTCATGAGCTTTGGGTTATGACCGAAAGAACAAGATCTCGGATACAAGCGGCTGAAATGAGTTTTCTCCGCAGGGTGGCTGGACTCTCCCTTAGAGATAGGGTGAGAAGCTCAGTCATCCGGGAGGGACTCGGAGTAGAGCCGCTGCTTCTCCACATCGAGAGGAGCCAGTTGAGGTGGCTCGGGCATCTGGTTAGGATGCCTCCTGGACGCCTCCCTGGTGAGGTGTTCCGGGCATGTCCCACCGGGAGGAGACCCAGAGGAAGACCCAGGACGCTGGAGGGACTATGTTTCTCGGCTGGCCTGGGAACGCCTTGGGATTCCCCCGGAGGAGCTGCTCCAAGTGGCTGGGGAGAGGGAAGTCTGGGCCTCCCTACTTAGGCTGCTACCCCCGCGACCCGACCCCGGATAAGCGGAAGAAGATGGATGGATGGATGGATGGATGGATATTTGATATGTGCTGCTGACTATACTACTGATCTTATGCTGCTGATTTATTTCATGCCGCTGTGTTCATTCGTATTCATTGTGCTGCTGTTGTTCAGCGTACTGGTTTTGTACTATTAGTGCTTAGTGCATTCTTAGTTTAGCTCATTTCTTAGTTCATATCTTGGATCTTATTATTGTTTTTCTTTTACAATTTATGCTTTTGTTGGATGTACAGTAACTGGGACCCTGTGTGCAGTTTTGTTCCTCCACATGTACCACAGGTGGTACAAACAACAAATAAAGAAACTTTGACATGCAAAATGAGGTTGTCCCATTGCTTATTTTTCAAGTTATCTTTACACATTTAAGGTGGCGGCCATCTAGGATTTTGACGTGGTGATCCAGTTCAAAACATATACATTTTTTATGCTTAGATGCATCTACACACCAAAAAATAGACTTGTACTGCACTTATTTTCCAAGTTATAACACAATATTCATGGACGGACAGAGGGAATTTCCAATTCCCCCTTTTCACTCTGCAACAGGAGACAATAAAAGTATACACTTACTCAGAATACACAAATAAATGTGGGGAAGTTTTGGCTCTTTTAACAGCGGTGTAGAGGTTAAGCATGGTGGAGCAAATGGCTCCGCTGCAGTGAAGCACTCTGTGTGACAATTTACAAGGACATAATTGCAGTATGAAGCTCTTGTACTGCCTGGGGTATAAATGGAACATGTGTAACATTATAGAGTAAACACTAACAATGAGAAGTGTCAGCCTATGTGGGATTATTACACACATAAACAGTAGATTAAAGACTTACAGAAGTAGTTTTGGACCAATTCTCAAAGAACAAATATGTCCTAACATTTAAAAGCCATATATATATATATAGAACCAGCAAAAGATTCAGCCTTAGCCATTCTGAAATGGAAAGCCAAGTTCTTTCTTCATATATACCACCTTTAATCCTATAACCACAGGTAGGATTTTTGTTGTCAAGCTGTCATCACATTTGACATCTGTATCACCTTTAATATTACACTTTGTTCTGCTTTCTGGTAACCATTTCATGCTGTTCTCAAGCAGCACTGAAGTATGAGTAAAATGGTGTAACCCCTACCCACCTTGTCCCAAACGTCCATGAAAATTGTAGCATTTTATGAAAGCAATCCAATGTAACAGCCCCTATTGCATGGTCTGACTTTTTCGCATAAATGTGTCAAAGACAGAGGGGGAGCATATGGTCCTCTCAACTCAGAATTGTATACGTGTCACATCCCATTCAATGCTGCTTTGGTTTTATAACTGCCTATTAAAATGTCTAACTAGTCTGCACCACATTCTCCTGTACAGTACTTTGTTTCAGAGTTCTCCGCCAGTGAGAATGCACCCTGGATAGTTCACAAGTCCATCACATGGACACATAGAGACAAACAAGACAAACAAATATTCACTCTCTCACTCACACCTAGGGACAATTAAGTTACTAATCAGCTGAACATGCATGTTTTTGGTCTGTGGGAGGAAACCGGAGTGCCAAGAGAAAATCCTTGCATGCATGGAAATTACTAATCAGCTGAACATGCATGTTTTTGGTCTGTGGGAGGAAACCGGAGTGCCAAGAGAAAATCCTTGCATGCATGGAAAGAACACGCAAAGTCTACACAAAACAGAAAAAGCCCAGGCTAGGATTTGATTTGGCAACCTTCTTGCGGACAGTTGGCAGTGCTACCAACTGTGCCATTGTGCCGCTCCCATTGATACAGTTTCATTCAGTTTCCATGAATTAGCAAATCTAGAAGTTATCACTTGCAAAAGTTTTTTTTTTTTTTTGCTGTGACACCCATGACCCGAAAAGGAAGAAGAGGGTAAAGATAATGGATGTATGGAACTCCCTTTTTCCCAATAGTTCGTGCGGTGCTTTATTTCAGCTGGATCTTGTCAGAATAAGATCCGGGAACTACCTCATTTTGACTGGGTATGGTCCGGCAACTGTTTGCTCGGATCCGGCAACTTAAATCTCCGGCCCTAAAAGTCCAAAGTCATTGCGCATTTTTATTTTGATTATTATTATTATTTTAAATAACGAGGGGAGACGTTGCCCAGTCTGTGGAGTGAATATTACGGCTCCAGCAGGCGCACCAGCTCGCGCACACGCTCCTGCCCAGCAGAGACGCAGATGGCATGTCCCGCGAGGATGAAGTGTCTTCATAATATGACAAGCCAAGTGGCCCATTAATAGACAGACATGTGGTAAAAGTGGCTATTATTAGACCACTTGGCTTGCCATACCTTACGCACAGCAGCGTCACCAGACAGCTATACAGAGCACACACACCTGCTGATGTGAACTCACGCATACGTTTC
>JBBPBX010007917.1:49467-63953 GCA_038048925.1 Garcialebias charrua | reverse complement strand
AAAATCCTCCTCCGTTAGACACACACACACACACGCCACACTGCGGAGGTGTGACCTAAATCAGACGCACCGAGAAAACCCACATTTTATACTGATGCAGCCACAGATGGTTCTTAAAGAGCATCGAGCAGAGCGGTGAACAGGATGTTGAAAAGCACAAAGGTAATGAACTCAAATCTTTCAATCGCTCTGTCAAAGCATGTGTCTGAGACCACAGCAAACTGTCAGAGCATCACTGGGAACAAATACTGTAAGTGTGGATAGTTACTTTTAAATTAAACCAATCAGGATGAATAAATTGCAAGCAATTGAAACATGGCATTGATATAAAGTGTTTGGAACAATAAAAATAAGTGTAGAGGACCAACAACAATACTCATAGTTATTCTAGTTATCCACCTAAACCCATTATGCCATTCCTAAATGGGAACCTTTTGGATAAGTGCAGCTACCCAGCATGCAATGTGTTTGCCATAGCCAACATTGATTACTGCAGATGTAATAAATATTATAAGTATGTGTATAATACTCAGACATTTGTCTGCCTGTTGTTTGAGTGGACACATTCATTTCACATTCAACCAACAATGCCATCTCCTCTGCCCTCCACACAGCTCTCACACATCTGGACACGAAAGACTCCTATGTCAGAATGTTGTTCATCGACTTCAGCTCAGCATTCAACACCATCATCCCCCAACAGCTCATCCTTAAACTGGACAGTCTGGGGCTGAACACCTCAATGTGTAACTGGCTGCTAGACTTCCTGACCGGGAGACCACAGGCAGTACGGGTCGGGAATAACACATCCAGCACCATCACATTGAATACAGGAGCCCCACAAGGATGTGTGCTGAGCCCCCTTCTATTCACCCTGCTAACACACGACTGCACACCATCATACAGCTCCAACCACTTCATCAAGTTTGCGGACGACACAACAGTGGTGGGTCTCATCAGCAACAACGATGAGACGGACTACAGGAACGAGGTGAGCCGCCTGGCCTTGTGGTGCGGACACAACAATCTCACTCTCAACGTGGAGAAGACAAAGGAGATTGTTGTGGACTTCAGGAAGAGGGATGCCCAACATGCCCCTCTGACCATCAACAGCACCACAGTGGAGAGAGTGGACAGCACCAAGTTCCTGGGAGTGCACGTCTCAGAGGACCTGTCCTGGAGCAGGAACACTGCATCACTGGTCAAGAAGGCTCACCAGCGTCTCTACTTTCTCCGCAAGCTGAAAAGGGCTGGAGCTTCAACCCCCATCATGTGCACCTTCTACAGAGGTGCCATAGAAAGTGTCCTGACCAGCTGCATCACTGTGTGGTTTGGTGCATGTACTGCATCCTGCCGAAAGAGCCTCCAGCGCATCGTGAGAGCAGCTGAGAAGATCATCGGCACCTCCTTCCCCTCATTGCAGGACTTACACAGCAACCGCCTCACTCGGAAAGCCCACTGCATGGCAGGTGATCCCACACACCCACTACACAGCTGCTTCAGCTGCCTTCAGGGAGGAGACTGAGGAGTCTCCAGGCTCGAACCAGCAGACTGAGAGACAGCTCTGTTCATCAGGCAGTCAGGATGCTAAACTCTCTGCCTGCTCTGCCCTCCCTCCCACTTGTACTGCCTTAATCACAAAAAACTTTCACACACCACCACACAACACAAAGATTTTAACACTGGACTCTGTGTCATCAAAACGGGTTATTCACTCAACTCACGGTCATGTGCTCATTCAGTTTGCACTACTTCTTATATTTGCACTAATGTTTGCATTACATTACTGCCTATAGTCATACTACTGTTTACATTCACTGTTTACATTTATTACTACTGTTTTCATTCAATACTACTGTTTACATTTATTACTACTGTTTACATTTACACTACTTTTTATATCTACACTACTGCTGATATATATATATTTTTTTACTAGCCTTATTGCATATGCCACTTTACCTCTATACCAATATCAACTACCTCATACATATACTGTGTACATAAACTTCATATGCTGCTTTGTCACTCTATTACAAATGTCAATGCCAGAACTTTCATTTTATTTTATAGATATACTTTTTACACTTTTATACTACTATGCAAAAAACTCAGGACAGTATTACACTTTTTATTATTTCATTTTATGCTTATGTTTATTAAATGTTTAGTGTTTTAGTGTTGGTGTAACTTTTCATACTTTCATACTACTACTATGCAAAAACTACTATGCAAAAACTCAGGACAGTATTACACTTTTATTATTTCATTTTATGCTTATGTTTATTAAATGTTTTAGTGTTTTAGTGTTTAAATGTTTACTGTTGCACCGAGGGACAGAGAGAAATGTAATTTCAATCCTGTGTATGTCCTGTACATATTGCAGTTTTGACAATAAAGTTGACTTTGACTTTTTTCCTTTATCAGTACTTCAGCAGACGAACAGCGCAATCAAAAAGGCTGTTGCCAACCAACACACTTCGTGTTCATCTATGTCAGAAAGCAATGCTTGTGTGTGTGTATTTTGGTTTGGTTCTTACCACGATGGTTGAGTTTCTGCGAGAGCCAATAGGAGTTGTGGGGAGGGAGTTGAGAGTAGGGCTGGTGTTGAACTCCTCGGAGCTCAGGTTGTCTGAACCGTCACTCAGTCCGCTGCTGATGGAGCTGCTCTCATCCCAGCTGAAAGAAACAAAGACAAAGGACATCAATTAGACTAAATTCATCTATTACAGCAGCCAGCGCTTTGAGGTTTAATGGTTTAGCATTCAAACAAATAGAAAATACCATATTTTCATATAAAAGATCAATAAGAATTAAGTGGATAACAGAGGGAAGTTACACTTTAATCGTTTGATGCACAAACTTGGGTTTTGACTGAAATTTTCTTTTCTAAGAGATAAAAATCCAGAAGAAACACTCAGTTTTAGGAAAATGCTCTGTATCAAAAGATTAAAGAGTTAAAGTGCTCCAAGGCAGCACAAAGGCTTTTTCTTATTCCCTGTAGACGTCAACTGAAATATGATATGAACACCAAAAACATGCAATCAGTCTGAGTTCATCAGTTCGTCAAAAGTCATCTCACGTGCTCTGAGTCTTCCAGTTTGTCTTTTGATTAAATATTCAGAGACCTCATTTACTGTCTGTTCTAGATAGCTAACTCTCACTGCGTTCAACAACCTGCAGCCTGAAAGTTGGAGCACCACTGAGAGGATTCACTCTTAAAAATAGTACAGAAGAACATTCACTGTTGCACAAGCCCAGCAATGTTTCACAACTAATAAGTATGTCCTCACTCTTCCTGAGAGAAACTGGATGGAGTTGTTTTTAGATAGACAGTCCTGCTCTGGTATGGACCAGTTTAGAAAGGTTGATTTAGATGAATTATTGTGATACATGACATTTTATAACCTTTATAAACCACAGTAGATTTAGATTTTCTTTTTCTTCCAGCTGTGAGCAGATGAGTTGCACTCTTTCATTTCTAACACAAGTATCTAATAGCATCATTACACAAGGGTGTATTAGGATTATTTTCAGTAGTGAGGATGCAGAACAGCCAAGTTCAGATGGATTTCTCCTCGACACCTGTCGTTGAGTAATCAGTTTTGATTGAGCGTTTCTTTTACAGTCGCCTGACTAATGTGGACATAAACATCTGCAGACATAATGTGAGCTTTGGCTGATTCATGGAGAGGGAAGAGGAGGAAGGAAAGAGGTGTGTGGGTTCAGATTCATATTTGTTCGTTCACACAAAATAGGTCACATTTAGGAAGTCGGGGGTAGTGGGGGGGTTCTCTGATTGGGGTTAAAGGATTAGAAGACTGACGTTGAGCTGTACTGTAAAGCAAATGCAAAGGGCAGGGCTTGTTTAATGAGGTCATATTGTATATACTGCAGACGAGGGGAGGATGGAGGAAGAGGGAGCGCTGTGGGCCTTCCGGTTGGGTGCCTGTATGGGTCACAGTGTAGCCTTGGGGGTCATGATGGCAGTGGGGAGTTGGGGATGGGAGGAGGTAAGGAAAGCCCCTGTCTAGCGTGCGGACGTCTTTGAAACCAAAGAGACCAGAGATTTTACATTTGAAGTGGCAGTCAGGGTCTATCTGACAGAAATGAAAACAGGAACCAGAGAGGCCACAGACAATGTCATGGGTCAAAAATAATAAGGGTAGGCCTACCAACAAAAATGTAGTTGAGTAAATATTTTTTTTTTATAAATTAAAACAAGTATTTGCTTTGATAATGGATGTTTTGCTTTTTTTATTTTTATTAAATGAGTTTCCTTCAGTGAAAGTCACACATGAATTAGGAGAAACATTTTAATTTAAAAATAGCTCTTGAGTCTCTGATACCCAAATAAATGTTACTTAAGAGATTGCTGGGGGTCAAAATGATCATCAGCTTTCAAAGCTTAAGCCATAGTTTGGTTCATTGATGTACACGAGCCAGGGTTTCAGCGATTTGGTTAAAACTGTCAACTGCAGAAATTATAAATCACTTTCCAAAGCTCCTTAACTCAGAACTATTTCTCCAAAAGACCTTAGAGGGTATCTGCTGAGTTTAAGCTTCTTACGCTTAAAATTTTGGGAACCATTCAGCTTCTTCAAACGTGTTTTGGCCAAGAATGATTTTTTTTTAAAGTTTTTTTTTATTTTAGAAAAGCTAGATATTTTCTATTATTATAAAACAGAACATGCAGCTACAACAACTCCACTGTCAGTCTTACCACCATACGCTTCACTATTTGCTGAGATTAGAAAAAACACAGATGAGAAATGTGAACACTCAAGTGAAGAAGTGTGCAAAACAAACCAACAAAAAAAAAAAGATCTGAAACTAAAAGTATAAAAATAAATGCACAAAGACAGACTTCTCTGAACATGATGCACTTAAAATGTTGCTTTTTTGTACACAGTAGTTTTTCTTCCAGTTTTTCATCTTAAGGCAGTTGCCGCTCAGCTGTACACGTAGTGGTTATATCGGCACACAATTCATCCGCATCGCGTTTTTCACATCTTGAATTGTTTCACAACAAGCACCATACAGGTCAAGCCCCTTTCCTCAATATTTTACATTTTTAAATAACCTGAAACAAGTTTTATGTAAAGGTTGTTGACGTAATTTCGTTTGCGCAAGCCGAAGTGGTTAAGAAACTATAGAAGTAAAGAGCAATTTCTAAATGTAAGATTCCTTTTTTTCTTCTGAGCCTAGAGCTGATAGGAACTGGAGAACACAGCTGGGTGTGGGGGGGTAAAGACACCTATTTAAAAATGGAGTCCTGTGACTGTAATCCTGTGAGCAAAAAGAATAGCAATAATGATTTGATTTAGGACGCAATGCACGTCATTTAGGCTGATCTGTGTGTGATAATGCTTATTCTTCACCTCTACCTGACAGCAAACCCAGTGAAAAACAGCATCCCTGTGAGCAGAGAAAATGTCACACATAAATGGTCATCAGGAGCCATCTGCACACGACGAGGGGCTTCCCACAGCGTGACAAGAAGATCCACCATGATGCTCTGAGCAAACGGAGGTTTGATGACCTCCCACTGAGGCAGGTTTCAGACATACCGTGCTTTGAATATGACATTTTTATTTACAGAATTAATAAAATAGCAGTAGTTAAAATAAGCAACATTATATTTTTTTTTACAGAGACATGATTTCTTTGTCTGCAGAGGGGAGCAGACTGCCACACCCACACAAACAGGCTGCATGAAGGCTGAAGCTGCTATTTATTAAGAGGCTTCCGCATTACGTGGAGATTTTAATAAAAGGGTATTTTTGTTGCTCATTATGACACCAACTAATGAGAGATGTGCAGACAAATTGAACAAGAGGACAAAAGACTCAACAGGAAAATAAAGACACCAATTTGCTTGTGGTTTGTTAGAACAGTGTTTTGTGTGAACTGGAAACCTGATAGCCTGCAACAGCAGACCGACCGGTAATAACTGATGAGCGTGCAATTTACACAAACAATTGTTAAAACTGAATAGCAGCTATTTGGAGGAATGTGGTGCTTCTGGGCTAAATACGTTTTGAAGCAAGAGACACTTGAAACTTGCACACAAAACAAAGACATTTGTGTCTGTAATCACCTGAACTCACCACAAAGAAATGTGCATTTCTAAACCCTGACTTTACTCTCATTTAGTTTTAATCATCCAACGTGACTTTATAATTCTTAACCCTTATCCTAACCCCTAACTTTTACCTACCATATTTTTCACCCTATAAGTCACGTTTTTTTTTTGCATAATTTGCATGCCCTGCGACTTATACGCCTAAGATACTTATTTATGGATTTTTCCCATATTTATAAACAATTTTTGGCTGAGATATGACCGTTTTCATTCATTCTGACTGAAAATATTGAACACTACCATTTTCAGCCGCTAGATGGCACTCGAGTAGTATGGCATGCTGTTGTGTCATCTAAGAGGTAAAAGTGACTCAATCGGCTTGCTATAGCCTCCCACCTTTGTCCGGCTCGCTTGCAGCAACCATCAAATCCACTTCATTTTGCTGCGCCTCCCTGGCAAAATGCAGCTGATTTGACCATTGAAGTGCATTTATTAAGTAAAAGCTCAACTGAGACACACCTTTGCTATAATTTTGAGCAAACAAATGATTGTTTTAAGTGCATATCTTGTTAAATTTTGAAGAAATATGCAGCATTCCTCCTTCCTGATTTCCTCCCGTCTGTGCGCCCCCGGAGCACAGAAGCACCAAATATTTTTGAAATACAGCTGATTTGACCGTTAAAGTCCTTTTATTAAGTAAAAGTTAAACTGATACACACCTTTACTATAAAGTAAGGCAAACAAATAATTGTTTTTAAGTGTTAATCTTGTTAAATTCTTGTAAAGTCCTCCCATGCATGCTCCCACGTCCACCATTTGGCAGCCAATCAATTTTTGGCACAGCACCGGCCCACATTTCCAGGTTGTCAGCAGTGACGCATAATAAATGTGACTTATACAGTGAAGCAACATATTTATGGATTTGTCCACTTTATGAGACATACTTGGACTGATGTGACTTATAGGGCGGTGCAACGTTTATGGCAGAAAATACGGTAATTTAATTAAACTCCTCCTAACACTCTGCCCTTACTCTGATAAATCACTTTTTATTTTAAGTACCAGCATTTGATTTCATTGTTTACAGGAAGTCCTTATAAGGTAATGCCCCGTTAGAATTTAGATGTCATTATTCTAGTTTAGACGACGCACAAAAACAGACAAAAGACAAATGAAAAAGGAGTGGGAAGATCTGATTTGCAGTTAACAAGTTGTACTTGTGATTAGCATCAGGACCAGATTATTCAACTCGTTAAGGAGAATTCAAGAATTCTCTGTAAAGCTGCACAAACTCAAACATAATGTGACTAATTGTGAAATGGCAAAAACCTTCAGTCAAACCTGTCAAACCACACTGGATTAGAAAAAACAATGAAGAGGTCTGTTGAAGAGTCAGTTCGGGGAAATGACAGGACGCAGAGCGATTCCAGATCTTTCGAAAGATAAATCGAAAAATATTTTGTCCCCTCGTGGGGTTGAACACGTCTTTTCCAGGGTGTCAAGTGGAAACAACCGTTCAACTCAAACTTGTGTAAATTTATGGAAACTCTGCGGGACAGGAACTTTCCATTTCTATTAAAGTCCACAGAGTCAAATGGCAGAAGCCAAAATGTCTAAAATCAGATGTGCTTGCTGGGTAAAGTGATGCCTTTTTCAGACAAATGGAAAGCAGGACACGGCCACACCGATACTGAACAACCCATTTAAAATCCATTTGGGTATAGATGATACAACTGCAGAAGGCAGTAAACTGGCTAAACTGGTGAGTGATAAGAGTTTCTGATGAAATGATTGTAAAAAAAAAAAAAAGTTCCCTTTAGTGTGATCAGAAGTATTTCAGGCCTTGCATGAGGAAGTAAAAAAGCACTTAACCACACTGTTAAAAACGCCACATTCAACCATACAGCAGGTGTTAGCATGAATATATGTTTTCTGTTTGTGGTGTCCACAAAGTTCAACTAGTGAAGAAAAAAAACCTGAACTGAAACAAAATGTGTACTGTAAAAATAAAATGACTTATTAAACAGTTGGGCTGAAAACATCCTGCTTCAACAGCATCTGCAAGTTTAAGTCTACATATAAATAGGATCTAAACCAAATACCTGAGGTAACACACTAAACACACACACAGCAGCAAACACGCTGAGAAAACACAGACGACTCATTTGCAGTGGAGAGAATGACTGGCCACACCTATTTTCAGATAAGCTGCAACTTTGTTATGTTCACAGAACTGACCATGTGGTGGGACAATACAGTTTAACAGATTAAACTATAAGATGTAAAAAAATAACAATATTAACAATAACAAAAATATAATCTTATTAATAAAACAGCTTGCTGATAATGGGGGGGGGGGATGATGTATGGTTGGTGTGCACAGATGGTTAACAATATGGGTCCCTGGACCACTTCATCAGCTTATCACCAGGAAACAATAACACACACACACACACACACATATACACACACACGCACAAGCACAAACACATGGCCTTGCACACAGATATGTGAACCATCCAAGTGCATTATTAAACGCATGGATGAATTATAATCATCCAATCAAACAGTATAACCTATTCCCAAACCTTTGAAATACTGAAGATCGCCAAGATTTTTCTTTATTTAAGATGTTTTCTTCTGCAAAGGATAATCCCTTGCTGCAGCACCATTTAGGGTCATGGAAGAAGTCCCTGTGCAGGCAAAGCCCTTATTATATCTTGAGAGTCTCCAGATACTCTGACACAAACCCACCGCCCCCCCACACACATACAGTACATGGTACTGCAGACATGCAGCCACTATATAACACCTCACCTGTGAATTATGCAAACAGATATTTCAGCTGCTGATATCTGGAGCAATGTTCTTATCAAACACCAACTACTCCACATGCTGTGCTGACATTGACTCACTGAAAAAAATATATATACCGTATTTCCGGTCTATAAGTCGCACCTTTTTGCCTAATTTGCATGCCCTGCGAGTTATAGAGAGGTGAGACTTGTTTATGGATTTTCCCCCCATATTTTTAGACCAATTTTTGGCTCAGATATGACCGTTTTTCATTTTGGCAAAAAAAATGGTTCAGTACCACTTTTGTCTGCTAGGGTACACCGACCGTTCCCCCTCATGTGTCCGACGGCAGCCTCCTCTGGTCGGACACACTCTGTCGCAGCCCGGCCTCCTGCTCTGGAGGTATGAACTGTTAGCTCAGTGTTTGTTAGCAACGGGTACTATTTAACTAAATAACTCGTGAATTACAGGACAGATTTTTATCAAACTTACAGAAAGCAATCACTCCATGGACATTTACAAACGGTTACCTGTATGAGACATTTGAGATAAAATTCAATGTTTTAGGAGCGTAAATGTGTCGCGTTTAGCTTTGCTGTTTTTCCGGCTACTATTAATCTAAATAGCTCATAAACCACAGGACAGGTTATCTTTAAACTTACAGAAAGTAATTACTTGGTGGTCATTTACAAACTGTTAGCTGTTGGAATTGTTTGAGATAAAATTTGATTTATTTATCATTTATTTTCGCAGCGCGCGCCGCACGACCGTTTGGAAGACGTCAAAGCGAAACAATTTAAATCCAGCAGATTTGACCATTACGTGAATTTATTAGAGAACGGTTAAGCTAAGACACATCTTTGCTATAATTTTCAGCAGACAAATAATTGTTTTTACCATGTTAATCTTGTTAAAAGTCCTTCCGTGCATGCTTCTGTGGCCTCCATTTTCAGCAGGGCAAATGACGAGTCGCATAGCGGTGATGCATAATAGATGCGACTTAAATAAAGGTGCGACATGTTTATGGATTTTTCCAATTTATTGCCAATAATTGGACAAAGCGACTTATAGAGAGGTGAGACTTATCAGGCGGAAAATACGGTATATTATTTAAAAAAAAACTGTTCCGCTAAATTTTATTAACAATGTCACGTTGTTGTATGGATGCTTTGGGCGCTTGCAAACTAATTAACAACAAATCTGCCAATAAAAGTGGCTTTTAATTAAAGTCCCAGTGCAGTCTCCCAGTTGCATTGTGTTTTATCACAGACAAGCCTCAATAAAAAAAACAGGCCTGCAAGAACACGGACAATTTATTTCCCCTTTAGCACCATTTGTAATTTTCTCTGCTTTGTTTCCACAGTGTGGGATGAAAACATATGCAATAACTGCTTGGACAGCCTTTTGTGCGCACTAACACGGATGGACACACCCAGCAGTATTTGGGCATTACAAGGGATTACAGAACAGGCTGGAGTTAATGAGCTCACATTTACTGCTAATTCCATCTGCCACCAGGATTCGTGGCCTCGGCTAGAGGTGTGAGTGGAAATACAAACAGCGCATCCCTAAATGGCCGAAGCCGAAGAGAAATGTGTTGCACCTTTGATGGGCATGGAGCCGACAGGAATGGCCTCAAGGTTTGGGTCACAACTGTCCCCCCCCGGGCGAAGCTGGAACTAGCTGTCAGAAATGTGTGATGTAATGAGCAGAGAAGAAGTGCAGTTTTGCTAAATCCACAGCTTTGCTGAGGGTTAGGCTAAAGCTGAGCAGTTGATGTATTTGCTGGTTGCAAGGTGTGTTAGATGCATACAGTACAGAGGTGAATCACTCTTCCAGGCTTTTTCCTCATAAAGACGGAGGACATGTTGAAAAAAATGCCTGAGGGCTTTCTGGATGGAAAGTTACGGTAAATGAAATAGAAATTTTGAACAATAAAATACAGTACGGTATTCCTTCTGAGTATGACGGTAGTGTGTGTTCGTGTGTAGATATGTAGATCATACAGAAAAACAATAGGAGAAATTCTTCTTAGACAACCAATAAGAACAGATTTTCTTCTGTTCTTATTACAGCATATGAGTGTCCAACATATTGGAGCCATTATAGACGTTTTCACTTCCTGTGACATTAGAAAAATACTGAGAGTTTCTAAAACTTCTAAAAGGAATACTGAATGAAGAAAACTTCTGGAAGAAAAATGTGACTGTTCATCATGGCATCCCACAGGGCCATTTTGATCTTCTCATAATGTAAACTCTAGAAATAATAATAATTTAAAAAATAAATAAACTGAGGGACCCAAATGTATCTGATTTCTTACAAGGAAATACTCTTCTGTGATATCTTGTCTTTTATTCAAATCAAGTATGGTTAAAGTTGAAAGGTTAATTCCCCACAGTCTAAACAAGCCCACTGTGGGTATTTGTATAAGCTGCTAAAAATGAAAACACTGCATTTTTTATTATTATTTGGGATTGATTTTGGGTACTAAAATAAGGCTCAAGGTTCTTTATTTTCATTCGCATCACATATGGTACATGAGGTGGAACGTCATTGTATACTCAAGGTCCCAGTCACCCCAAAATTGCAATAATATAAAATATAAAAAGAAACAGTATGCAAGAATATGAGATATAGAATAAGATACCGTACTTGCTAAACGAATGCCAAACAACAGGCTAAAATATCTAAGATGTATGCTAAACACTAATAATGTAAAATAATACAGTATATTAAACAGCAGCCTGAACATGAGTCTGTAGTGAGTGGATGGGTATGAATGAATACAGCAGCATGAGATAATGAGCAGCATAAGTCACATATCACTAATTAAAGTGGCATTGCAGTGACTTTAATTGGTGATATGTATGCCAAGATGGCTGCACTCACCGGAGCTGTAGCTTCTCAGGCCTCGGATATAGTCGCGCTTTGGTCCGCAAGCTGGAGCGCGCGCACTGTGCATGCGTTTATAGTGTGGCACGGCAGCGCATGGCAAAGTGCTGTTCTTTTACTGACCAGCAGGTGGCAGTACCCTCTAAAACCTGTGCATATGTTGCAAGAAAGGGTGTAGAAGAAGAAATCTACCGTAGAAGAAGAACTGTTTGAAATCACACAACAAAAACAAATGGCTTTCCGCTCGCTCGGGGAATTTAATACATTTGAATCACATAAAAAACATTCCTCCATGCGTCGCGACGCCGTTTCCACGACCACAGCGGCGCAGACAGCTGCAGGCTCTGGCGTGAAGGCTGTCGGTGAGGTCCCTACCCGACCTGTCAATCAATTCGGCGCGCGCGCTAGGCTTGCGGAGCTTCAAAATCTGGGAGGTGCACGACCACGCGCGAAACCAACGCGCTGGCCAAAGCGCGGGGGCGGGGACTTCGCGATTGCGTCACTTTGGCCGCGCGCCCTATGCGACGCGTCAACTATATCCGAGGCTTCAGGCTCCCGGTGGAAACCCATTTTTTTTCTCAGTTTTGAAATCGGCACCAAGCCCGACTCCACCTGCTTTAAGCGTGTGAATTATTGGTGGTCATCTGAGCATACACATATACAATATGTGACAAATAACACATGAAGACATTTTAAAAATGTTCTTCATAAATTGTTCTTGCCTTCTTATTTGCGAAGGCCCAATAAGCGAGGAGGTACTTCTCCTTTTTTTTGG
The DNA here is from genome assembly GCA_038048925.1 of Garcialebias charrua. Lineage (NCBI taxonomy): Eukaryota > Metazoa > Chordata > Actinopteri > Cyprinodontiformes > Rivulidae > Garcialebias > Garcialebias charrua. The sequence goes on along the minus strand of JBBPBX010007917.1, from coordinate 51,402 downwards.
AGATGACCAGAAGATTTGCTATAAGCCAGTGACCTTTGACCTCTAAAGTCCCTCTCTTCTGCACAAAAAAAGCAGGGAGCAGAAGAAGGACAGCACTCTCGAGACAACTTGGAATGGTTTTTTAAATCCCCTTCATAAGTAGTTTAAACTGGGGTGCAGGGTGGGGAGCTTCTCTGCCCCAACTCAACAGCTCCGAACCAGGGAGGAGCTCAGGAGGGGAACCCCGGCACGCAGAGGCCCAAGACAGGGGTTGGACCGTGGGGTAGAGTTACCTCTGGCCTTCCTCCAGACGTGTCAGCTGACTTAACGGCTGTGTGTGAATTAACGGCGCACAGGGGATGTTTTGGTTTGAAAATGACAGAAAGAAGGAAGAGAAAGTGAGAGAGCGAAAAGGAAGGTAAAGGAGGACAAGAAAGAGCAGGAGGCACCGATTTTGAATAAAGCATGCCTATTCCAGATTGCTTTTAACTTGAAGCAGCTGTGCAAAAGACACAGCCAAAGACGTGCGCAGCAGCACAAACACCAGCATTACCGCTGACAGCGGCTTTTTAATCAACAGAATATTGTAAAGTCACAAAGCCTGGGGCCGTGCAGACAGCTGTGTGGAGCTGAAAACAAACAAGATAGTACTTCTATGAGAATTCAGGGAAATATGACACAGCTAACCTGTTGGGGGTAAAATGCGGCATAAATGACTCCTTTACCAGAAGAATTCCCCAACCATCAGATCATGAGCCAGTACCAAGCTGCAAAACATTCCATACCAAGTCAAAAGTGACTCAGCATTGGAAAACAAAAAGAAGAAATAAAATACTTTTAAGATAGTGTACAGAAGACACTGTTCAGTTGTGATACACACAGCGTTGTACAGCTGCATCTTTGGGACCAATTAGTGGTTGCCTAAGTTCATAGAAATTTCCAGACAGCATTTAACCAAGGAGTGCGTGTACCTCCATCACTGCTAAAAACATATACCATATTTTCCGGTCGCACCTTTTTATGTTTTTTTCAAGGCCTGCGACCTATATATGGCTTGTTATCACTTTCAGCGAAACAAATATTTAAATCCAGCTCATTTCACAATTACGTTCATTTATTAAGGAAAAGTTCAGCTCAGACATATATTTGCTATAATTATTATCAAATAAATAATTGTTTTTAAGTGTTAATCTTCTTAAAAGCCTTGCTGTGCGCTCCTGTGGCAGACATTTGCAGCAGAGCTAAACGTAGGTGCGACCTATACACCGGTGCAACCTATCTAGGGATTTTTCCAATCTATTGGTGATTATTGGACAATGCGACCTATACACCGGTGCGACCTATACACCAGAAAATATGGTACTGTGCCTGCTAGAATGTGCTGTATACTGATAGAAGCATAGAATGCGTGATGTTGATGAGCTGCAATGTTTTAAATGTGGTTTTATATAAACCCGGGCAGCTGTGGTTGAGTGGTTAGAGCAGTCGTCCTCCAATGCAAGAGTTGGGGGTTCGATTCCACCAACAGTCACATGCTGAAGTGTCCCTGGGCAAGACAGTGAACTCCTCGTTGCCTCTGACGTGTGTCCCTTCAGTGTATGAATGTGCACTGATTAATCTTTGTATAGATCCAGTAGAGTGCTGGTAAATGAGGGCACAGATTGTAGTGCAAAGCACTTTGAGTATCTTGATCAGATAGAAAGATGCTACAGTATATAAGTACTGTACAGTCCATTTACCATAGTCTACTTACAAATAGTGTCAGGGCAAAAGCTCATCTGAGACCCTGATCTGGATCAGAGTCAAAACTAATGCTCAAGCCTTGAGATCATTAAAGACGTTTATAAGTCAAATTAAGTATCTCTGCAAAGCTTGGTTTCTGCAACAAGAGTTACTCAAATTAAAGTGTAGAATGTGTTGTACTACCGTAGTGTTGTTTGAGTGTCTTCTCAATGG
>JBBPBX010007917.1:36419-49431 GCA_038048925.1 Garcialebias charrua | reverse complement strand
TGGTGAGTTGCAATGTTTTAAATGTGTGTTTTTTTTTTTAAACAAAATATGTGCTTTATGTATTGTAGTCAACAGTGCACTCCAGTCTGAATGTGCTTTGTTGGTGTGAAACTGGTCATAGAATCAAAATCCCCAAAAATACTGGTTGGGTATTCCTGCTTTGGAGAATATCCATCCATCCATTATCTTTACCCGTTTCTTCCATTTTGGGTCACGGGGGTCGCCACCGTTGCCCATATCCAGCAATCACAGTGCGAGGGGCATTTTTTAAATTATTGCTGTGTTGTAAAACTAAAGGCTAATAAAATAACGGTTTCTGATGTGAATCAACCGATTGTGGAATAACGATACTTCACAAGTTAGCATCTTTTCTGTACGGTACTTAAAATTCTGATATTTTTAGACACAAAGATGGGCAGATTAAAAAAACAGAAGAGTATGGGTATGTAGCTTTAGTTTGAATCTAATCTAATAAAAAGAGCACAAATCTGACTGGAACACCTGCCAAAGGGTGTCCAAACAAACACCAACTAACCAGAAAAAACGTCCTTTCACTGGAGCCGAGATACTCTTTCCCTTCTGCTGGCTAAGACACAGTAGACGCCTAATAAAACACACATTACTCACATACAAGTAAGAGGAGAGACGTGTCGATTTATGTATGTTTTTGTCTGCATTCACATATATGACCACATGTGGTGGTGACCAACAGGACTCACGGCGGGCGCACCCTCGAACCCACACCCATCACCTGCTGTCACTTATAGCACACACACACCGGCCACTTCATGTTGCTACACTGAGTTTAGGAGACATTCTTTGCCCTGGAGCAACTCAAAACACACACTTTACATTCCAGCGAGTGTATTCTGGGTTCCCACTCCCTAATCCTTCAACATATGGAGAAGACACATAAGCATACCATCGAACGAGTGCACAAACTGAGTGAAAACGGCATGCCGATGGGGCTCTACAGTATTTTAATCAAAAATCTACAACTTCGACATTCTTGCTTCATCTATAACCAGAGTTGTCCCATTGCACATCACATTTCACTTTCCCCATATTTACCTAAAGGGCCTCAGTGTCAGGTAAAAACAAACACCCTGGGGTCACGATTCACCGCGGCTGCTTATGTTGGTCTTAAAGCTGTTCTCTTCCTAGTCAAGGTGCAAAACTGTCTGGCTTTTACTCCTTCTTTTGCTTTGATGTACCAGAAAAAAACTTCACAGAACCACAGGAGGGATCACCTCATGAAAATATGAGCTCTGATTGTGAACGCTGGCCCCTGCGTGTAATAAAAAGGTGTATACAGTATGTCTTACAAACATCTGTTGATTCACTCACAGGCCTCCCTAATGAACTTGTAGGCAGGGAAAGTAAACTTGCGGTGTATCAGGTTAAGACGATGTTGAAATTCATCTTACTTTTAGAAATTTATTTAAAACACAGCAAAGTTTCAGGGTTGAAAGATTAAAACAAGATGGCAAAGAAGAGAAAACTACAGTAATTTATCTCCATAAACTATAAAGTTCCCAACTTTACAGCCAAAATGAGCTCGTTTACAACCTTTTAAAGTTAACATTACAACAATGACAGCTTTACGTGACTTTTTACAAGTCCATCCATCTTTCCATCCATCCATATTTCACCTGCTTCTTTCTTTTTGGGTTGTGGGGGTCACTGGTGCCCATATCCAGCTGTCACTGTGCGAGAGGCAGAGGACATCCTGGACAGGTCGACACAGAGACAAACGAGACAAACATTCACTCACACCTAGGGACAATTTAGAGTTACTAATCAGACTGTCTGTGGGAGGAAACCAGAGTACCCGGAGAAAACCCACGCATGCACGGAGACAACATGCAAACTCCACCCAGAAAGGCCCCCGGCTTGGAGTGGAACCAGGGCGACCTGCTCGCTGAGAGGTGGCAGCTCGGCCAAATGTGCCACCGTGCTGCCACTTTTCACACGTTATTTCCTTAATTATATCAAGACTTAAAGTGCGACTAAACCCAAAATTAACTTTTTTTAGCTGATAAACTCCCTAGAATGTGTTTAAAATGTTATCTAGCACTATGGCTGTGTTTATTCTCACATAATTGTGCATATCTGTGTAAATTGGCAATATTTGGCAATATTTGGTCTAAAAATGTGTTTACGGTAGTTCTATGGGTTGAACTGGTGGATTACACCTTAATTTTCTTATTTGTGCAAACGCTCATGTGTGACATGTCTGCTCATGTGTGATGTCACACAGGTGGTTCAAGCAGAGCCAATCCCCTGCAGAGATGAGAAGTGCATACCTTATATGGAAATGCTGCATTTCACTCCTGACAAGCGGTTTTATTTTTCTTTTCATTTTCATTTTTTTAGGCCTTTGGTTTTGGATGGAATGGGTGGAATAGATAAATACATCTACATGTTTATTCTTTGTTGTTGCTTGGTGTATGTTGTTGGCTAGAGGTTTAATTTGTTTTAGGTTGTTGCAGGTGGAGGCGTGAACAAAAGCACAACTCTACCTCCACCCTTCCTTGTCTCTCGACACGCCCATTTTCAGGGAGATTTTGGAAGGAGGAGTTACCGTCTCAACCTGGGTTTAGTCTCACTTTAAATAAATGGCCAAAATAAGATAAGATCGAACTTTATTGATCCCGCAGGAAATTGTTGTGGGAAAGTTTCAGTACAAAAGAACATATACAGTACAAGGAATCACACCGATATACATATGAAAAAAAAAAATTAAAGGGAATTTTAAAAAAAACAGATAATATAGAAATACATGTACCAGCAATTAGTGGCAGGGCTTTTGACTTGGGACCCGAAGGACGCGGGTTCGCGCCCCGGCCACTACACACCTTGGGGTGTCTATGAGTGCACATCTAATTCTCCAGCTCCCCGAGCGCGACTACGCTGCTCGCTGCACCACCTGGTGGTGGTTGGGTTAAATGCAGAAGACCAATTTCGTCTGCCAAGTATGGGAAACATACACAGATGACAAATGTGACAAATTATTATTATTATTATTATTATTATTATTATTATTATTATTATTATGTTCTAAAACAGGTCAGGCGCTAAACAAATAAATAAATACTAGATCTACCATCAGGGATAAATGAGTAGCTGCTATCGTTTTAAAATCTATTATATCTGACGGCATTAATTTGGCTCGTAAATCAAGCTTTCTAAAGAGTTACTGACAAAGCATCATTGGAGTCATTTTGGCTACATTAAGATCACATTAACTTTTTCATATTCCGTATAATTTTAAGAAGAGGTACCGGTACTCCCTCTCTTTGTGTACATTGAAAGCACATAGCTGAACCGCTGGACAACACAAAAGGAGTCATTTCTGATTAAAGGTTCAGTCTGCAGTTTCTGTAGAACATCAGCACTTAGAAAAAAATTCAACAAGCAAAGCATTCTGATCCCTCCCCCTCAGAGCCATGTATGGCTCTGCCCCCTTGTGGTTCAAATTCAAGCTCTGTTTTTATTGGCTGATTCAAATTCAAGCTCGGTTTTTATTGGCTGGTTACAAACTTTGTTTTTATTGGCTGGAAAATGGCGGGTCACTTTTTCTTTTTAGAAATGCTTATTTACCACCTGGAGAAGCAAGGGGACAATATTTTTTTTTGTTTTTTTCAGAGATTACCTCTCTAACATCAATCTAGTGACAGAGTGAAGAAATATGTTAAACATATATTGTTAGAAAAGTTACATATAGCAGCTTTAAACTTCAGTGTAATGGGTAAAAAAAATAGTTAACTTACTTGTAATGGAATCATTACCTACGTATTTTGACCTATCTATCAGTTATCAGCTAGTTTTAATAGCGTGACTTCAGTAATCCCAAAGCTGTACATAAATGCAACCAATAAAAGTTCTAAATTGCTTGACTTCTCATGCATAAGCTACGGTTTCAGCAACATCAGCATTTTTGTTAAATTTAAATTTATTCCTGCATGTGGCGGCATGTTTGCTTGTTAAAGAGTAATAAAGTTCTCTCATGCATCGATAATCATGAGGGGGGGTAAGGCTGTTGAACCTGAGTCAGCAAATAAGTCTGTTTCCAAAACAGAGTGACCTAAATCACTGACCCTTTTCATCTCAAGCCCTAAAGATTGTGAGAACGGTCAAAACGATGCTGTTTTTGAGATAGAAAGATCACAGACGTTCCAGATGTTGCATCTACACTTCACCACCGTGCCTTTATTGTGCAGGTGAACAGGTTATTTGATCAAAAAACAAACATGTTAATTGATTAATTGTCACCAGACAAGCCTGATCATTATGTAGCAACGGTATGATAAACACTCTTCACTGTAAAGCTCATGATGCAAATGTGATGATGCTTCACATTTACTGTATTAAAACCAAACCAAGAGACACGTGTTTACAATCTGCAGTTTGGGGTGGCTGCAGGGGTAGGTCATGCTGAGCAAACTGTTTCAACAGTGTTTAAATGACACCACAAGCAAAACGCACAAAGAAACACCTGATGGTGGATTTACTTCAATAGACCCAGCAGAGCTGACTGTGTTGGCTGGATGTGGTCAAGTTAAAGATCCATTTTTAATGTCTGCACATGTTTAATGTCACATACAGTACTCATGATGACAGCCCTCATATAAGATAAGCAGCAGCTCTGGCTTCAGTCATATGCGTGTGTACAGTAATATTATTTCACCATTTATCAGTCTTGTGACAACGAGTCTGTTTGAGCACACACATCCAACTCAAACAGACGGATAAATTAAGGGATTAGCATTCCTCTAAGAATGCTTGCCATCCTTCACGCCAGAAATATAGATCATTTCACAAATTACAAAGCAACTGTTCCATTGGGCACACGTTGAGAGTAATATTATGTTCAAGTTCATGCTCAGAGTGTTGTGCAAGACCTTCAGCAACTACCACACAAACTGAGCTATAACAGTTTATTGTTGATGATCAGTGGCATGAGTTGGATTGACTCTAAAGCTAAAATGTACGATTAGTGATTATGTCCAGAAATTTTCATTTAAAATCCATTCAGTGGTTTATAAGTAGCCTATAGGTAGTCCTCGACTTACGACGGCCTCGACTTACAACGTTTCGCGGTTACGAACGCCCTCCCATTGAAAAGCATTGTTTCGAGTTACACAGTTTATGCGCCTTTACACCCAAAAATACGGTACCGAAACTCAGCGGAGGCGGAAATTTACAGGAGGGAGGTGGGAGAGTGTACCTTAGCAGCCACGGGCGGAGGAATACAGCTGAAAATTACAGGAGACCTCACTAGCCGTGTTTCCATCAAGGTTTCTAGGTGCGCATTTTGAAGTATCGCAGCAGAAAAGCTTAATGGAAACGGCAAAATCCGAATTTACTTCCTCAAATTCGCCAAAAAGTTTATACGCTCGCTTGAGGTGGTTTTTGGGATCTTCGAAAATGAGCAGATGCGCAAAACGACAGATGGAAACAGATTTGCCGACTCAGTTCTGCCGTAGCGAACATTCACGTCACGTGACGTTCAGCTGTTTCCGCTCCGGACAACATGTAACATCGCTAAAACTAGTTGGCATGACAGAATAAATACAACTTGCCCGATAGCAACACATACCTGAAATATTCTCTCCATTTTGACGAGATGTGTGGCCGGGTTCTGTTTTCAACCGCTACTTCCTGTTTACTGTAGACATGCGTAACGCTGACGTCTGACGTAATGACGCTGACGTCTGACGTAATGACGCTGTGCGTGGCCCGGTAGATGCGATTCAAGCCAGTTGATGGAAACACTTCTGCTTTGCATTAATTTGTATTTACACATTTGCGACTCGAGATTTCAAAAATTAGCTCAAAATTCGAAATGAAAATGGATGGAAACACGGTTATTGTTTACAGGCAGACCGGAGGCAGAGGAGGTTAGGAGGGGCTAACATGCTAACAGACCTTACTGTAAAGGGCGAGGCAAAGCTCCGCGCTGGACCGAGCGCCGCGCGTGGGGGGTTCACAGCAGAGCTCAGCGTGAAGCAGCGTGAAGCTCCAACGTTTTCGCTCTAAATACTTCATGTCATTTGAGCAGAAGCAGGGCAGAGCGTTTACCTACAGGACAAATTGAGGTCGCTGATTGGTCATTTCCTGACACGCCTACTGAATTGATTGACATGTCGGGTCTGAGAAGAAAAGGCAGAAGGCTGTGCAGCGGTTTTCTGTGTTTATATGTTCATAAAAAGTTTTTAAAAATACAATTAAAACAGGGAGCGCTGGTCCTTCAGCCCACACAGCAGACAAGCACACCAGGAAATATTTAGAAGCTGGCGCATCCACGTTGGACATGACTTTAGTTCGATTGTGAGAAATTAATTCATTCCTCCTCATCGGAGGAGGAAGTGAATGGTGACCGCTTCAAGCGATCACTTGATTTTTGGCAAAAAAACAAAAGAAAAGTCAGATCAGCAATGAAGAAGGGTTATTTAATACATTTGTGTGTCATACAAAACAGTCCGCCACCAGGGCAGTTTATTGTGAGACAACGCGCGCGTGTGAGCGGTCGTAAAATTTGAGCTTGGCGCGTTCGCGCGAGCGTTCAAAGGCTTGTGCCGCGGCGCTCGCACGGCGCTCACACGGCGTGGCGCGGCGCTCGGTCCAGCGCGGAGCTCTGCCTCGCCCTTTAAACTCTGGACCGTGCGTGGAAAAGTACAGGAGACCTTTGTTTGGACCGGAGGTTTACGAGGCAGAGAGGCTACAGCTTAGCAATGAGCTAACATGCTAACAGGTGGAGGAAGGCTTCACCAGCATTCCAGTAGGTTATTAACTCTTTTTTTCCTTCATTATGGCTCCAAATGTATGTTTTTTGATAATTATGTAGGGTACTTTGTTAGGATAGGCTAAGTGCTTGGTAAAATACGCTACTGTACGTATGAGGTGCCGTTTGGATGTATTTTCCGACTTTCGACAATTTTCGAGTTACGACGCAGCGTCAGGGGCGGATCTAGAGGGGGGCCGGGGGGGCCAGTGCCCCCCCAGCCATCTGATTGGCCCCCCCAGTGGCCCCCCCAGAAACATTTTTTTTCTTTTTTTTTCTTTTTTTCTACTTCATTGTGTGTTTTATGAGTGTGGACAAAGTCAAACACTAAAACTGTTTAGAAAAAGACTTGATTTCTAAACTTAAAAATATTTAGATCACAGATCAAAACAGTGGCGGCTCCAGATATATTTTTCTGCAGGTGCTAAGGAGGGCTAAGCATTTTACTGAGGGTGCTATGAAGGATCATTTGTTCTATCAGTTCTCAAGGTCAAGGTGTTGTTACTGTCATTCATAAATGGGTCTGACTGACTGGAGGAGGCAGAGAGATGATCCTCTGCTGAGAAGAAGAACAATACTGGTACATGAGGTGGAATGAAAAAATAGTAAATAGTCCAATGTCCAGCGCTAGCGTTAGCAGAATTCTCCATAAATGGGGAAGGATGGCAGTAGGCTTGATTGGTCTTACAAATTATTGTGTATTTGTTGGCTGCAGTCTGCTCCCTAAAAATCCTCCACTGTAAGTGGAACCCTTATAGCCTTGGCCCCCCCTCGGCCCCCCCAGCAATAAAAGTCTAGCTCCGCCACTGCGCAGCGTAGGAACGGAACTCTGTCGTAAGTCGAGGACTACCAGTACCTGTTTGGTAATTAGACAACAGAAACGCACACACACACACACCTGAGCAAAAACATCATCTCCCGTCTTCGCTTGGCTGCAGCTGATAAAACGCTGGACTGATGCAGGAGAGTGTGTCTGTGAATAATAAAAGCTTTTGTGCTCATAGTGTGTGTATGTGCTGTGTCTGTTTCAATAGGTTTATATCAATTAGGAATTATGGAGGTCAATGAGCCAGCCCGCAGAAACGTCAACACTCATTGTCCACTTTGTTGTATTTGTCTGTTCAGACTAACTCAGGGAGAAATCCTGTGCCACCAACCCGTCCCAGTGCAAATAATGACGGGCCCAGTGCGTTTAGATGAATCATGATGGGGCTTCAGGATGATTTAAAGGGATCTTGCTGGTTTCCACCCAGTCACTGCAGTGAACATCCAGAGAGAAAGCATCATTCTCAATGTGGGTCAGCAGTTTAGAAAAACGCAGATCCGTCCTGGATCAATGCAAACACACCCACTCACAAACCACTCTCACACGCACACGCACTGCCAGAAGTCCACTTGTCATTACGTGCACATTACGACAGATACACACTGCTCATCTCATCATGTAATTGAAGTGTCCGTGCTGAAGCCGCTCCATCCTGGCACCGCGCGCTCATTCAACACTTTGCACGTTTTGCGCACCGAGGTTGTCTTCATCTGTGAATAACTTGCACCCACGTGTTGATCAAATTAACTCAACTGACACACGCGCACAGCACAGGTCTTCATGAGAGAGCAGTCACAACAGCCAGTCGCTGCTCTGCGCAGATGTTGGACTTTAAAGCCGCTCTTCCGTTTTTACGCACCGGAACCTCAGTTTTAACACATTCGCACTCCACACACACACGCACGCACTTAACAGCAGTGTCACCAGTGTGTTAATGAGCTTGTCTTCCGGCCCCCGCAGTCTCTTTACCTGGACAGATAGTGCATTGTCCTCCTCCCGGCGCGCTGCAGCCGCGCAGCCGGGACCTGCAGCGGCTTCCCATTCAGCACGCGCCCGCTCATGTTACTACCATCCACCTCTGTTCCTGCTCAACGCATCATCATCCCTCCTCTGCGTGGTGGGTCTGACTGACTGGAGGAGGAGAAGAGGAACCGCCTGTCAGTCAGCAGCGGTGGAGGACTCACCCACTCCAGCAACCCGCGGTGCCTCTACACACACTCACACACACACACACACACACACACACACACATGCTGCTGAGGGGAAGGAGGGAGGCAGCACCCCCAAGGTCCTCCTCTATCTCCTCCTCCTCCTCCTCCGCTTCACTGATCCCGAGCAGCTGTGCCTTTTTCAAAAATGCGCACAGAGGTCTGAGAGTGCGCACTGACTGATGCGCAGTCATCATTCCATCCACAAAATGCGGCAAGTCCAGCTCGTTTCCACACTCCTACATCTCTAAATCCACGCACGAGACAGATCATTCCACTCACCCAGCCAGAACCCTGCCGCAGTGGACTGTAGCTCGTTTTAAAAAGAGGAAAAACAAGTTGATTTGGTGCAAAAATGTGACACAAAGTCCAACAGCTCGATGGAGCATTATCTGAGAAACAAAACAAGTTCATTTTTCAACATGCTGTCAAGACTCTCAGTCATCCAGGACATGATAAATTAAAATAAAAAAGGCGTTCAATACTGGAACGACTGGACTTTATTTGTAACTAACTGGACTTTAATTTTTCAACAGTTCAGCTGCTTTTAAAGTACATGCAATGGCTTTATGTCGGTTTACATTTTGTACTGCCGCTTTTGCATGCTTGCATTTTATAAAACCAATAGTCTTTGCAGTTCTGAAAACTGCTCATGCTTTAAAATTTCATTTAGCTGCAGCTTTTTAATCTAAAATAAATAAATAAATGCAATGTTGTCCCTCCTGCTGGACCCAAGAGGGCTTCGTTTTCTGATTAAGGCCTCGTGGGTCATTTTGACCCAAGGGCAGATGGAGAGTTAAGATATTTGAAATTAAAAAAAAGAAAGAAAACACTGAGGAGCTCGTCCTTCATCACTTACCCATTCCACCTATATATTATTTGGCTGTGAACAAGTGATACAGTTACAAATTTTAAGACTCTAGTCTATTTATATTCAATATTTTAGATTTCACCATTTTTTTTGTTAGATTACACTCTTAGCACTGAATAAAACTGAATTATAGACTCCATTTTCTATGAAAATATGGTTTTGATTCTGTATTAGCATTAGTTAGCATTGAATTAATTAAAATTCTTTAATACTACATTTTATGGTAGAGAGTGGATGCAAAACAATGTGTGTGACTAAAACAAACTTTTGAAACCATGAATACCAGTTTGTGGGTTTTATTCACCCAGCAAACACATATTGAGCAGCTTCAATGATGTACAAAGTAATGTAAGGTCATTTATCCACTGGAACATTGGTGGTTTAATTTTTAAAGCGTCTCTGTGTTCTTTTAGATTTTCACTGAACCCAAAACTGATCGCATACAACGCCATGGTGGATTTTACTGTAACACAAAGTTTTAAACTGAGTTTCTCACTGAGTGATTGTCACTTTTTAAAATATTATTATGGATGAATATGTCAGTCAAATGTTTTCCATTGCTTATGACGATCAGTTAAAATAGTAATGCAAATGTAACAATTAAGAAAAACCAGAGGTGGGGACTCAAGTCACATGACTTGGACTCAAATCAGACTAGAGTCATTAAAATCGCGACTTGAGACTTGACTTGAAAAAATGCTGAAAGACTCGGACTTGACTTTGACTTGCACGCCATTGACTTGGGACTTGACTTGAAGCTGTTTACTTGAAAATACTTGATATTTTAGTCAAGTCAAAAATTTAAAACACGTTATAAAGTGGCCCCATTAATTAATTTCACTCATTCCGTATTAACAGTCAGGCGCAGACGGCATCTGTTTTTCCACACTCCGTATGTACGGTATGTGTGTGCGTAGCTGCAGCACAACCAATCAAATTAAAAGGATTTAGACGTTTGAAAAAAACAAGGCAAGGCTACAGGGCTGAGGGAACTAAAGACGAAATAAGCGCTCCAATATGCTTCCGCGAGTAATTTCTTTTGGGTACGAACATTCAAATAAAAAACGAACTGCAACTTGTAAAACATGCAATAAGAAAATATCGGATGGAGATTCCACGACGTCCAACTTTGTCCGGCATTTGAAGCTTCACAAAGATCGGTAGGTAGCACTTTTCTTTCATTTTCGTCTTTTTCATTGAATGTTAAGATTAACAGAACCGCGGAATAAAGAGGTCCAATTTAAAAATGTTTTTATACGTTGTGTTCAGCTGCACATGTTCTATCATTTGAGATAAATACAGATTTTAAAAAGAACAAATGATCTATTATTTACATTTTATGTATAACTGCAAATGATTAAAAAAAAGGGGGGGAGAACGACTCGAAATGACTTGAAATTAAAAGTTCTTGACTTGAGACTTGACTCGACTTGGACCGTCTTGACTTGAGACTTAGGACTTAAGGTCAAAGACTTGAGACTTGACTCGACTTTTGCCTGTCTTGGCTTGAGACTTGACTCAGACTTGCAACACAGTGACTTGGTCCCACCTCTGAGCAAGGGCGTAGATTTCATCTCATTATTGGGGGGGACCATAAACAGGGAAATTTTTTAAGAGCAATTTTGGGGGGTCGGCAAAGTTACAGTGAAATGTAATGCAAAATGTACAGAGGGAAGTTTATCCAAACTGCATGCATATACTATGCAGAATAATCAGCAATAATATTGATTTAAATGGCATGTATTTAGTAGTCTTAATACTACTATTAATCAGTACAATAGTGACACTCATTACTCTTATAAAAATTTTAATGTGTTCAATCTTTGCCACTTGTCAAAATGACAAGTGGCAAATGAGAATTTTGCAAAATACCGGTAGGCCCCCTCTAAATATTGTTTACATTTCTGTTTGGCTTGTATTCATAGATTGCTGTGGTCAGTGTCACTGATAATCTGGTACAACATCTTCCCAAAATCTTAATGCTTAAAAAGAAAACAGTTTTCAAGGAGAAGAAATACTTTAATGCAGGGGTCACCAAACTTTTTGAGACTGAGAGCTACTTCAGTGGAACCAAGAGGCACAAAGGTCCACTTGTTCGTTCCAAACAAATTTGCATGGTTCAACTTTAATCATAGTATTAATAATAATACATTTACATACATGTGAATATATGACTGCCTGATCACATCTGATCTGGTCTGTATTATTAAAGACTCCACACAATGATTTAGCTTGGTAAATATGATCAATTATTATTGATAATTACCAGTAGTGATTAGAACTCTCAATCAAGAACTTGAGTCCTCAGTTTGAATAATGTTTTGGTTCTTCTGTGCAAATGTAAATTGTTCTTAGCTTTGACTGGGAGTGTGGATGGTTGTTTGTCTCTTTGTCTGTCTCTGTGATGGACTGGAGACGTGTCCTGGGTGTCTCTGGTGACCTGTCCTGGGTGTCCCTGCCTTCACACAAAAGCAGCTGAGATTGGTTCCAGTCCTAAACAAGGGGGCATAATGGATTACTTATTAACTGATATTTAAACATAAAACACTATTTCTTTTATGTTAAACTCAATCTGTAACATTTGAAATTCATTGTATTTTATAAATATTTTATTAACTGTTTTGTAGAAATGAACACGTTTGTAACATTCATTCAAAATATGCCTTTTACTATTAACAAATCTGTAGCATTTTTTAAGAACCTATTAAGAATAAAATCTTCCAGTTGCAGATACAAAATATCAATAATGTAATATAATAAACAGTGACATTTTTAATTAATCATGTGACATAAGTATTGATCCTCAACATTTTTTATAATAATAATTTATTTATAAAGCCCTTTAAAACAACCACAGCTGCAACAAAGTGCTACACATATAAAATCATTTTAACTAATCATCACATCTTCTCTAATTAATTATCTTTCACATATTTTATCATTACTTCTTTCAAGAGCTCCACACCTGAAAATATGATGAATGTGAATCCATCCTGCTCAAAGATGCGCTGACATTCTTCTGTCTGTTGCAGAGCCACCAGGGAGCTAGTTAGCATTGAAGCTAGCGTGTTAGCTGATGAAGTGTTGCTCCTCGTTGCGTTTTGCTGTTGCTACCTAGCCACTAATGAGACACAGACACACTTGTCTTTCAACACTGTGAAAAACCTTTTCCTCCCAGTCACTGTCACCAACGTTTTAAGTAGCTACTTACTGGAAGTTAATAGTTTGTGCAGCAGCTCACTCCCACCCAGCGGCTCCGCGCCGAGACTCCGGTGCTTTTGTTGTTCCTTGTAAACATTGGACTAAACCATTTGCCAACA